>JAVSBS010008254.1:0-11975 GCA_033124195.1 Coracias cyanogaster | reverse complement strand
GTTGTGGATGCTGCATTACTGGAGGTGTTCAAGACCAGGTTGGAGGGGCCTTTGAGCAACCTGGTCTAGTGGGAGGTGTCCCTGCCCATGGCGGGGGGGTGTGAAACTAGATGACCTTTAAGATCCCTTCCAACTCAATCCATTCTATGATTCTATGATCTGGTAGATAATCAGTTGGAATTCAAACACAAATTGGAAAAATGGAGTTGTCTGGGTATAGACCGAGGTGTTATTGTTGGATTTTTGTTTTGATTTTCTTTAGATGATGTAGTGCTGAAAGACCTCTGCAGAGATGCCGTTGGCTCCACCATGAGACAGTCACTGGCTCTGGGAGTTGATGGCATGAGGTTCCAGTTCAGAGAAGGATTTAGACCTGTGCTTAGCTGGCAGTGTTTTACTTCAATAGGGTTCATCCTTGAAGTTAGGAAAGTTCCAGTATTTTTAAGCCAACACCGTAGCTTTCAGTGTACCCCACCTAGGCTTTGGCAGATGGCGTGTTCACCATCGTATTTTTGTAAGTGGGATATCTGAGGCTTTCTAAACTGTATGTTGTTAAGCAGGAGGGCTCTCTGAGAGATGAAGGACAAACAGAAGATTCCAGAATGTTGTAATAAAGGATAACTGTTCCTTGAGGGTATCAGGAGAAGGCTGGTAGTAGCTCAAAGGTCTGTCTTGCAGGTGTACCTGTGGTTATTGGCTCTGCTTGTGTGTTCTTTGTTTTTAATCTCTGACAGGTCACCAGATGTATTGTGAACTATCCAGTGGGAAGGGGCAACAACAAAAGCTCATAAGCAACATATAAAAATACAACCCCCCAGATAGGCTGTGATCCAAATTTAGACTTTTATCTCATTGACAAGGAGGTGGCATGTAAAAATTTAGTTGAATAATCAAACTGAGATTAATGTACACACCTTGCCACTATCATATGTTTGGTTCCTATACAAGTGAGGTGTAAGAGCAAGAGAATTCTGACAAATACCCCACCCTGTCTACAAGAAAATATTTTAAGAGAAAAACTAAGCCTTTTAGGCCCTCTTTACCATTCTGAAAGATGCAGAATGGGCTTGAGCTCAGTATTATGTGCCTCGGCAGGTTATTTTTAGGGTTCTTGCATTTTGTGGCTTTTACATTGACTTCATTCTGAACTCTAGTGTAAAATGGAGGTCATTAGCAGAAGAACAGGAGGTGTTCAGGGTGCAGCTTCCTGAGGGGAAGTCAGCGCCTTTTATGTTAAGACACTGCCTGGAACAGATACAGCCCATTGAGTATTTTTGCATGGAGTAGAAACACTTTGTGTAGCTCTCAAGGTTGACATTTTCTTGTTCGTTTCAGGTTTGAGCTATGGCATCTCTGTGGACTGGATGGACTCCACGCAAGAGGAGGTGGCCTTTTGGCAGGAGATGATGTCGGCTGCCAATGAATGGATTGAGGGATTGCTGCCACTGCGCTCACTGGCAGGGAGGAAGAAACTGAAATAACCTGCTGTTCTTGCCACCAAAGGCTGAATGTGGTCATTAATGTTAGGAAACTTCCTGCACCAAGGTGATAGAGACCATCCACAGGGCTGGCAAGTGTCAGGCTAATAAGGCAATTGATGGGCAGCACTCTTGGAGATGTTAAATGTACTAATTCCCTGACAGAGGACATGGAAGGTGCCAAACTGATGCTCCACTTGATTTTGACCAAGAAGCAGCTTCATTTGCCTTTTTACTTAATCATTTCTATTCAGTGTCTTTGAATTCCCTTAAGTCCTGGGAACAGTGGCAGAAGTAAAAGGAGATATAGATATTTTATTTTTTTTACTGTTTCTTGTGCCATTTTTTGTTTATGTGCAGAGATGTCATTGTACAAAAGCAGCAGTGTGGTATTATTCATATTCTCCTGCAAGTGGTACACTCTGTACTTGATGTAGAAATGCTCCAAGTCACCAGCAGCACAGTCTGAGAATGGAAGCTTCGCCTTTGTCGCTGGTGATGACACGCCTTTACCGTGGGGAAAACTGACATCCGAGGTGAATCTACGGAAAGAGAGGACTATTTGAAGCAGCAAATGAAGCAACCTGAGGAGGATAATGAGGAATTCAATTTATTAATTTATTTCTGCTTTATATGAAAGAGAGAAGTGATGGTCCTGCAGCTCAAGGGACTTTTCAACCAAGGGTGGTTTTCTAGCTTTCCTACAAGTTTCCTCAGTGACCTCAGGCAAGTTTCTCTACGAAAGGACAGTTTCAGTGCAATACAAACTAAAGTGCTTGCCCGAGTGTCAAATACGGTTAACATTGCTGACAGGCCTAATTACACCTTTGAAAACATTTCCGTATGAAACAACGATGTAGGAAACAGTCTCACATTAGCCTGGCACAGCAGGTCAGGAAAGAAAGGTCCAAACCAGACTGGAACGCAGGAGAGGCTGGGAGCTGGTGGGAGAGGTAAGTAGGGAGTGAGTGGATGTGAAGAGTAACTGCAGAGCTACACCTGCCTGGGGTGGTCTCCTGCCTCTGCACACCCTGCTGCCCTCTGGTCTTCATTTCACCTGATGCCTGTCAGCGAGTTGTCCATGGCTGGAATTTCCTTTTTGCCAGGAGCTTGTGAGAACTTTGCATCTGGCACCTTGCCCGTGGCTGAGTGGCGTTGTGAATGCATTTTGAAATGCAGCTTTGTAATTTGTATTTTGGATGTACATATTGTGATTAAATAGAATGTTTTTCTTTAGTCGTCAACTGGTCTCCTTGTACCTATTTGTAGTGTGGTCTGAGTGACAAAAGAGGGGTAAAATTTTGTCATGTCAAAATGAACCATTTTTGCCCAAGGGCAAGTGAAATGTCATGGAGAAATGTTTTGTTTTGTAGCTATGCTACCCTAGATTTTGGCTCTGTGAATATTTTTATATTCTTCTTTAATGTATTGATTTTATTTCGCTCAAGCTCAGCGTAAATTTGCAGCTTAGCAGAGATGGTTGTAAATAAATGAGTGGGAAAAATGTACACTTAAAATAACAAGACTTCTTGATGAAATTAAGACATTTGGGAGATAATCAACAGCTTTCTTGGGAAAAAAAAAATGAAGAAAGAAGATGGTTTTGCAGTTGGAGAAAGAGAGGACTTGAAAATGTACCAGTCATAGTACTGAAAACACTGAAAGAGGACTACAGAATTAAGTAATGACTGTCTGATGAAGGACCTGATACATAAAAGTGTTTCATAAGGGCTCCAGCCTGGCGTGTTTTGTACACCGCAGTTTGGTCATTTATTGCCTTTGTGGGATAAAATAACAATATTGCGCCTAAGCTGAGGGTCTTAAAATTCTTATGTTTATGAGGTTAGGTGCTGAACATGTGAATATTTATGCATACATATAACCTACGTACTACAAGGAGTCCTGCTCATCAGAGCGGTGGCTTGCGCAGTGGTTACCTGCAGGGCTGCTGCTCTCTTCCCGAGCATTGCCCTATCCCGCAGGGTGCTCCTGGGGCTGGAATTTCTGCTTTGGCTGTGAATGTGGTTGGTAATACCGAGGGTTTTGGCTCGGGCAGGTCCGGGTCTCTTCCTGGAGGGTTCAGCTGACTCCTCTCCATCATGAAAATGGAGTCATCCTGCCTCCCCCTCCTCCTCCTCCTCCTCATGTGCAGTATTAGCACACGCCGTTGTGACAACATTGCCAAAACTGCTGTTTGCGTCAATGGAGCTGGAAATGGTCGTGTTGGTGTTTCAGAAAATTAACATCTTTTTCATTGGCACTGCCAATAAGGGGAGAAGAAGGTGGTCAGTGGGCCACTTTCATCCCAGCGCAACCCAACTTGGCCCAGGGCTTTGTGAACAGACTATTTTTGCATTCAGATTCCACCGGGGATTTTCGTTAATCTTTTGGTGGCTTGTTTATTTAAATTAAGCCCTGATTAACTTAAGCAGCTTTCTTGGGCATTTAATAGTTTATCAGAGTAAAAGATTACGCTGCCAAGCCACACACACACGTTGGTAGCATGGCTGTGTCCGAGGCAGTGAAATTTGCTGTGCTGTATGTGTTTCGCTTGTTGGGTGGAAAGAACTTCATCAGATGAAGGCTTAAGGCACCTTTATTGTCAGTGTCATACGGAGGAGTGGAGGAGCGTGTGAGTTTAAGGTTAACGGCCTTAACATTGCTTATGATGTTGACATTTGTTGTCTGTCCAGAGCCTTGGGCCTGAGGCGTGTGCTGGTGGTAACGTGAGTTGGGTAGTAGCTGGTTAAAAAAGACGTGAAAGATTCTGGCTGTATTTACGAGTTCATTGTAGAACGGGTTAAGCAAAGTTCCATAAGAAGGGAAGGCTTCATGCATCTAGTAAAAGTGTTTCAAGTCTCTCACGGCCCTAAATACGAGCACGCAGGTCCCAGCGACGTGGTGGGAACCGCCTGCGGTCACTGAGCTCTTGCTGGATACAGAAGCGACCCCAGGGACTGAGCAGACCTGGGGAATGGTAGGTTACAGGCTGGGGCTCTCGGGCATTATCCTCTTGGTGTAAAATACAAACCTCAGTATCTGCAGTAGAGCTGAGCATCTGCTTTCCATGAGTGTTCTGCAGCTGAATGTGCTTCCTTTGAGTTTATGCCTTACTTACATAACTTTTTCTTGAGAACCTTCCAAGCCAAAAAAAAAAAAAAGAGAGAGAAAGCACGAGTGTAGCAAATATTTCTGCCCCATCAGGCAAATACAGTCTGCGGCCTAGGTCCATTCAAAATAATTCATATTACAGGTATCAGAAACTAGGGAAAATAGCTTGGAAGCTAACTAAAAAAGAGAAAGAAAGAATTGTTGCATCTTGAACAACATCCAGTGAATGAGTGTCCCAGAGGAGATGGAAAAGAAGTGGTTGAATTAATTATCCATTACTAAATATTTGCTCAGCTTTATCCTTCACCAAGACGGGGGAAAAAAATTGAAGTACTATGGAAATTCGGAGAGAAAATTACACTGGCTACATAAACCCATGTAATGTAATAATGCGAGCTATTGAAAGATGAAATGCTGTATTTTTGCAGGCCTGTTAAGTGAAAGAATGTATTCAATAGGCAGGTGTATCAAAAATGGAATAAATAAGCACACTTCAGCTCCTGCTAACTAAAAGCATATTCAGCACCAGGTGTGGTTGTTTATTTTAGTTGCCTGTTTTGTACCATAATATCTTTCATGATTTAATCCTTTTTCTTTTCCACCTGCCTGTTTTCTAACGCTCAGGTGTCCTGGTCATCTGCCCTTACAGTTAAAACGGATGCCCAGGAGATGTCCCTCTATGCGCTGTTGCAAAGGTTGTCGGAAGACTTTGGGAAGCTCACTGTGAAGGCATGATTGCAAAGCCGCTGTAAGGTAGGTGTTACTGGAGCCGTGGTGCTCTCAGCAGCATTGCTACCATGCAAGATCCTACTGACCTGTGGAAAGCTCTTGAGACAGAAGTCCTTTCCCATGGGGTCAGCCAGAAGCAGCCACTTTTTCCCAAGGGCTGCTCTTTTTGGAAGGCTCCTTGTTCTGGTGGCTCTGCCATAAGGAGCAGCTCTCCCAGTGAAGGTCAGGGTGAAGTTGATGGGACCACAAGAGGACTGTGGGTGTGTTTTGGTACTGAAGTACCAGCTCCTGGCCTGTGGTGAGCAGGAGGTGGTTGATATGTAGCAATGAGTTTTGAGCAAGAGTGGGCAGCTCTGGCTTGGCCACTCCTACTTTGGGGGGTATTGCCAGCTTCTCCCATCCTTCTGAACCTGTTGGTTGGTTGGAGGGGCTGGGTCAGCTCACAGCAGCACAAGAACTCCAGCAGAACACCAGGACATCAGCCTCCAGGAGGCCCATAGAAAAATTACTATTAGTGGCTTGTATGAGATCTCTTCTGAGAGAAGGATGGGCTTGGTGGAGAGCTGGAAGCGTCTCTTCCAAGGGCCCTACAGGAGTTCAGCAGCCTTAGACCAAGCTCCTTTTGCTTTTGCAGTTATCTCCCATTCACTCAGCTGAAATGCCTCATGTCAGTAAAATCTGCATGAAGATTCTGGGTGAAGATGTCAGCAGGTAGCAGCACCCTAGGAGGAGTGGGAAAACAAACAGGAGCAGGGTCTGAGCTTGCCGGGTTTGCTGGTCACACCAGGCTCATGCCAGAGAGCTCTGGTTAGCATTCCTGCTGGAGAGGGGCTGCTGGTGGTACAGTCATTTCCCTGCGAGCGACCTGAAATAGCTGCTCACTTAAGCAAGCAGATACTTTTCAAAATGCTGTAAAATCATATTATGGGTGGAGTTGTCTCTGGGCTATGACAATCCAGCCTCCAGTTGTAGACCCAAACTGGCTAAACCAGCCCTGCTTTAACAGATCATTTTAGGAGGAAAGGAAGGAGGCCTGACTATGATGGCATTTCTGCTGGTCAGTTTTCCAGGTTTTTTTCCAGGACTGCAGCCAGGGTTTAGCAATTTACTTGGCACCTTGTGTTCTATAAAGTGGAAAGTAATACAACAATACAGAGCCACGGTCCTACCCCCTGCAGCACCTTAAAGACCCCCCCGGTTAGTCCTCAACAGGCGTTGCAGCTGCTGATAAAAACACATGTGCGTAGCGGTGTTGAACGGAGCAAAAGCGAGCGTGTTTGCCTTTTCTCACTCCGCAGACCTGCCTGTGCCGCCACTAAACTTGAGATGCTACCAGCAGGAACAGAAATCAGATTTCATGCCTCTAACAACCCATAATGCCGTCCTGCTAGTTATTAACAATCCAAAGCAGCTCTTGAGCTGTAAGCAAGTGGTCTGAGCTCTGGGCTCAGAGGGGAAGCCAGGGAGCTGTTTTCTGGCAACGTAAGTAGCTCAAACACCTGGTCTGTAGGAAGAAAAATCACAATAACCTCTTTTCCTCTCCTCCTCTCTCTCCCACTCACCATTACTAATTTATCCTGATTGCAATGGCTTCTATTTGCTCGAAGCAGATCCTGTTCCCTTCCTGGGAAGACTTGAACAGCTACAAGGACATAATATTCCCAATGGAGGATCTGTTCTTGGATTCAGGCAGAAATAATGATCTCTTGATGGGAGCCCCCCTTTTTCAACCGGCCAACCCAGGACCATTTTAATGAGATTGTAATCTGCAATAAGACACCAGGAGCTGCATCTGGAGTAAGCCACCCCATGGTAATGAGCTAACGTTTAATTTATCGTCAAAGGGAAACATTTTGCAAATGTTTTACATCCCTTTGGAAACCCCCCCTGACTTGCTGACATGTGCAAGCTGTTGGGGCCGGAGGCTGTGTCATGAGGGTGCTGTGTGGCACCAGAGGGTGGCCCTGCCACCCGCAGGGATGCAGGGGGACAAGCTTATGCCCTGTGCACCTCCACCCGTGTGGATCACCCTGAACAAGAGTTTCATTGCCCCCTCTCCATTCAGGTTGCAAAGCAAATGTTACCAGTGCCCTGGAGCACTGTTATTGACTCAAGAGGCCTTGCTGCTTAGTTCTGAGGTTTCTGTGCATTTTTGCCTCTCCCACTGGCGCAGTTCCTGGCTGGCTTTGCAGCCCCGTCTTGGTGGTGGTGTTAAGCTCCCTGGGAGGAGGCAGAGCTTCCTGCTCAGGGAATGGGGCAATTCAAGCTGTCTGAGGTCAGGCAGCTGCTCTGTGCCGGGCCCCTTGTTCCTCTATGGCTGAGGGAGAGAGCAGCAGTGGTGGAGGAGGGTTCATCCCATCAAGCTGAGTGGGATAAATAGCTCTCAAGATGTTCCTGTCTCTCTCTGTTGGCTACCCAAGGAGCCTGGACACCGACTGCAGAAGACACATTTAGGTAATGTGTTCCTGTATTAATGGGGGAACATTAATGGGCCAGCCAGCATCACTCAGCCATGACTGTATTTATCCAGCCTGTATCTGCTCTACTGCTTTTGATGTGATCCCAGGACCTAGTGGTACCTCTGCAGGATGCCACCCCTGGAACCCCGACCACCATGCTTGAAGCTGCCCTGGTGTGCAGTACTGCACTGCTCACTAGAAGCATTTTGTGACAGGTTGGCATTTGGGGAATGAGGTTAGACAAGTTTCCTGGGGACAGAGGCTGCCAGTCTGCCACAGGAGTCCATCACCACAAAAGGCACTTTAGCCCAGCCAAAAGCCCAGGTGGGACAGAAGCTTCACCATGTGCCTCCTGGCATTCAGCCCTGCCTGTGCATCCCTCCTGCTACTGGCTCTAAGGCTGTCACCTTGTCACAGAGTCCTAAATTACTCTCCCAGTGCCTGCTGTCATCTGGGCTGTCAGTTCCCGAGCACCGTGTGGTGCTCTTGGCTTCACGCTTGTCTGCACCACCCTGACTAACTGTGGGCATCATCATGTAAATAATAAACATTAATTTGCTTCATGCCTTCCCCCTGTCCTGGGTTTCACAGTGGCACACATCAGCTAGCAGCTTATGGGTGCTATCATGTCCCTGTCAACAGTGTAATCTGCCTCTATGCCACATCTCCTGGACAGGCCTAATTTAGCAGGGATGGTTTTTGGAAATAGCTAATAAATTGTCTGCTACACGTGGTTAGCCAGCCCCGTTCCCAGCACTCCCATCACCCTGCTGTGTGGCCCAGAACTGTTTTCCGTAGGTGACTGGTCTCTGGCCTCTTTGGCAGCGTACACTTGCAGGGCTCCATTTGGGTCCTCTGCGGTGCTGAGCAGCTCCGTGGTGAGCAGGGCTGGGATATAAAACTTGCGAGGGTTGGGGACGTTAGTTTGGGTGCTCTGCTTCACCAGCATCTGGCGATGGCTGCACCTTCCCAGGCTCGGGCACGGCCATGGGCCGTCTTGGGCAGCTCCTGTGCAGCCAGCCCCGCAGCGAGGGATTGTGGCTGATTGATTTGGTTTTTGTATCCTTGGAAACCGAAAGGGCATTAAAATTGCATGGTGTGTGCAGTGCTGATGCGCTCTCCTCCTTGTGGTGCTGCCTTGGGCTTGGAGGTGGCTTCAGGCTCCAGCTGCCAGCTGTGGGGTGTAAAGGGCACTGACTGGTTTGGGAGAAAAAACTGAACAGCGAACTCTTCAGAGGGAAGGGGCTTTGCGAATCGCAGTGCTGGGGGCCGGTGGGGTGTCTGACACCCACCCGTCCCTGACCATGGCTCAGCGCTGGTTTTGGCCCAGCCACATCAAGTCTGGGCCTCACAGCAGAGAGCTCCTGGCCAAGAGGAGCTGCCTGCCTTGAAGCCTTCCTGCCACAGGGACAGCCGAGGCAGTGCAGGGCCCTTAATGTGGGGTTCACGGCAGCCGTTCCTGCCATTTGGTGCACACGCGGCACGCACCACGCACCAGCCTGAAGTGGGGTGGAACTGGGCTTGCAAAAGCCCCTCCTAAGTAGCTGCTTAGTGCTTCATCATCTAACGCTAGAAGGAAGTTATCTAATCGCTCTGGGATACACAGTGCAGGGTCGCAAGGGAGTCATTCTCCAGCCCATGTGCCTTTTGTCCCAGCTTTCCTGCCTTAACATAAATTTACTAAATAAGCAATAACTGCTCCAGTGGCTGTTCTTCCCCTTGTGCAGGAGCTGCACGCAGAGGGTGCACTGACGGCCCTTGGGATGGGCTCGGACCCACGTTTGGCTGTGGGCAGTGCTGCCTGCACAGGAGCTCCCTTTGACCTCTTGAGGCTGCCGGTGGGGTCCCATGGGTGCTGCCAGCAGAGGCACACCTCGGTCCCTGCACACCCGCATGGGTCCAGCCGTGCCTCCATGTGCTGAGGTCATTTTCGGGCAGCTTTCCCCCAGCACAAGGAGATGGGGGTTCCTCTGGCTTTGGTGTCAGAGCCATGGGAAGGGTTGTCCCTAGTCCGGGGCTGCTCCGAGTGCTGCCACCACTGCCCACGCTCCTGCAGCTTCTCACCAGCACCCGCTGTCCTGTCCCCAGCCATCAAACCTGCTTTTGCATCAAATCTAGGTTACTCCCTGTCTCTCTCTTTCAGACACAAGATTTTCCATTTTCTGAAACAGTACCAGAAGAAAGGCTCTCCCAGGATCTCATTTTCTTCTACCTTCTCAGTTGCTACTAATTAACGTCGTGGCTGCCTAGTCACGCAGCGTGCGTTCATCTATATGCATGTGTTCAGAGAAGATGAAAATAATATCTGCATCACAGGATCCTGCAGGCTTATTTGCTGGGGAAAACGGTCCCTGATGCTCCGGGAATCCCTCTAGCTACGACAGCATCTGCTGGGCACCAGCCCACCCCTTGGTGCTCTCCTTGGCTGCTCACAGGCCTCACAGCTCACAGCGCTGCCATGAAATGTCCACCAGCACCTCTGCCTTGAGATACCTCCTGGAGGTGCTGCCGAGGGTTGACTGGCAGGGTGTGCTGAGTGCCTGGTGCCTTCTTGAGCGCAGTCAAACCCGTGGAAGAAAGGGAATGGGGCCTGGGCGGTACAGAAAGACAGTTACGAGAAACCACAATTTCTTGTGGGGTTGAACTAATGGGCATTGAATACTCAGAAATCATATGGTAAAGTGCAGCAGATCCCCACAAAGCATCGCTGGCCATGAGTCACTGGTTAATGTACTGCTAACTGGGATTTATAGGTTTAATATTTTTCTGTCGCACCGCTTCTCTTGCTGCGCAGATTGCTTCATCAGTTTTCTTTCCTGTCCTGGGGTGCATTAAAATAGGGTCTTTTGGGGTTGTTAGTTTTTAATATATTATATTTCAAAGGATATTGAGAAAATTTCGTGTGTTTTGAAATGGTATCTCTAATGTCCTAGTCCAGTTTGCAAGCTGGCTAACTAGCTCATACCCATAGAAATGTCCTTTTTTTGGAAGATCTAATGAATATAACAGCCACTGTGAATGTGTTTATTTCAATAGCGGTCATGCAGGAGGTGCTCCTAATGAAACCATCTTTATTATAAAAAAACCCTCCACCAACCCTTTCATAAATTGAAAAAAAAAGCACCATTAGTCCTCTTTTTTTTTTTTTAATGTTTAATACACACATTTTAGTCACCGTTTTTAATAACACACATGCTTATTTTCCTTTCCAGAGGTCAAAACCCTGCTCTGGCAAGTGCTGAACAAGCAGTCGCTCGAGCTGAGCGCCATGGAGCCACAGGAGCGCGGCCACGCGCGGCTACGGTGGTGCCAGCGCTACCGGTTCAGTGGGACAGTCCCGGCTGGACGCTGCCCGGTCAGAACTGGGACTCGCAGCCTGAGGTAGCTGTGCTTAGGCTGTACAATGTTCGCTGCCAGTGAAGCCAAGAACCTGCTTGAGCGGAGCGAGGGAAAAAATGATTTTATTAAGATTTGTGGTATTTAGGTTGCCGGGTATCTAAAATAACTGTTCATTTTTGAGATTGTACACCCATTATATATACACACACACACCTGTGTGTGTGCATGTGGATCTGCTGGGTTCCATGAGTCTGTAAGACACCTCACCACTACCACTGACCCTTTCCAGCCAAGGCTCGCAGGGGCGGTGGTGCAGAGCAGAGGCTCTCCAAAAGCACCAGCAGCACTTGGGCTGCCCACCTCAGATGTCAGCGGGAACACATCCCCTGACACAGGGGTGAGGAGCCTGAGTCTATCCAGAAATGAGCCTCGGGCCTACAACCCAGCAAGGTGTTGCACGTCCTGCTCGACACCCCTCCCTCTGGGGAAGAGCTGAGAAAGGCGACCCTTGGCCTGCGCCCCTTAGCTTTGGGGTCTGCCTGGCCACCCGGCTCCCCCTTGGCCTGGGCTCCGCACGGGTACTCTCAGCCCCAGGGGTCCCGTCAGACCCATGTCCCCCTCAGACCCGGGGGTCCCGTCAGCCCCGTGTCCCCCTCAGCCCCGTGTCCCCCCTCAGCCCCATGTCCCGCTCAGCCCCACACTCCCCTCAGCCTGGGGGTCCCCACAGCCCCACGCTCCCCTCCGCCCCGGGCTCCCCCCGGCCGCCCCCGCCGCCCCGCACGGTCCCGCCCCGCCCCGCCTCCGCACGGCTCCCGCAGCGGCCGCGTTTCGGGGGTGGCGGCTCCTCCCGGCAGTGCGG
>JAVSBS010008253.1:0-36988 GCA_033124195.1 Coracias cyanogaster | reverse complement strand
GTCGAGGTGCTGCGGCCCCGCGACGTGGAGGACGTCGTCGTCGAGCGGGACGACCTGCTGGTCTACGCCCCCACGGTCCCGATCGGGTCGCGCGGCGACACGCTCAACCGGCCGATGATCACGACGACATTCTCGGCGCCGGCCCCCGGGGTCATCAAGGTGCGGGTGCAGCGGCATGCCGGCGGGCGAGGGCGACAAGGAAGAGGCGGCGCCGCCTCCTCGCCCTGCCGCCCTGCTGCGGTGGGACGAGGTGCCCGAGGACTTCGTGGAGTGCTTCATCCTCTCGGGCTACCGGCGGCTGCACTGCTCGGCGCAGGAGTGCCTGGCCTCGGTGCTGCAGCCCACCAACGAGACCCTCAACTTCTGGACCCACTTCATCCCGCTGCTGCTCTTCCTCAGCCGCTTCGGTCGGCTGCTGCTGCTGCGGGGCGCCGGGGACGTGCCCTTCCACCACCCGGCCTTGCTGCCCCTCTGGTGCTATGCCTCGGGGGTGCTGCTCACCTTCGCCATGAGCTGCACGGCCCACCTCTTCAGCTGCCTCTCCCCGCGCCTCCGCGCCACCTTCTTCTACCTGGACTATGCCTCCATCAGCTACTATGGCTTTGCCAGCACTGTGGCCTACTCCTACTACCTGCTGCCAGGGCTGAGCCTCCTGGACGCCAGTGCCATGAGCCACTACATGCAGCAGCGGCTGGGCTGGCAGCTGGACTGCAGCCTGCCCATCGCAGCCTACCGCACCTTGGTGCTGCCTGTGGCCCTGGCATTGGCTGTGGGCTGCACAGCCGCCTGCTGCCGCAGCCGTGCTGCCTGCTGCGCCTACCCCTTCGCTGTGCGCACCTTTGTCTTTGCCATGCCACTGAGCATGGCCTGCCCCATCATGCTGGAGAGCCTCCTTTTTGACCTCCGCACCCGCAACCCCACACTCTTTGTTTACTTCTACCGGCGCTACTGCTGGCTACTGGTGGCCGCCTTCTTCAATGTCAGCAAAATCCCCGAGCGGATCCAGCCAGGGCTCTTTGACATTGTGGGGCACAGCCACCAGCTTTTCCACATCTTCACCTTCCTCAGCATCTATGACCAGGTGCACTATGTGGAGGATGGGCTGGCTGAGTTCCTCAAGGCACCCCTGGCTGACCCCACCTACCTGGGCACCGTGGGGTATATGCTGCTCCTGACACTCTGCCTGGCCATGGTTGTCAGGAGGTTTCTCAACGTTACAGACCTCTGCAAGCAGGACTAACTGGGCCAGCAACCCTCAGGACAGCGACCATCATACCAGTGGCCTTTAGGCTGGAGACCCTCAGGCTGATGACCTTCAGACGGGCGACCATGTCCTGAAGATGCTGTGAAACCTGGGGGAATGCACCTGTGGAAGAGCCAGGTCCCTTTCGTGCAGGGTTGTCAGAGAAGATGACCATGGTGGAACTGCTTGTGCTCTTTAAAACTTCTAGGTTACCAGGGGAAGCAAACACTTACTGGTATGTCGCTGCTTAAAGTATAAGCTGAAACAGTTCAGCTCTGCTACTAGGAAGAATGCATGGACTGTGAATGCCACTTAGTAATTTCATAGCAATTAAGTTTAAACTAGCTCTGTATATACGTATATATATTTATATATCTAGCTATATATTTATTAGCTACATATATATGTGTGTATATATATATACACCTGAAGACACTTGTGCAATGATGAATCATAGACTTTTAATCAACTCCTATGTGAAATTTCCTAGCAGGTTATGCACTGACATTTATCTTCCTCTGCAATACTATAACAAGCCTTTGCAGCCACATACTGGATTTAAAATGCAAACAAATCAATAGCTATCTATAGTTTCTAAGGTCTTGCTGCCATTTCAGCCAGGGAACAATAGATTTAACAGAGAGAGGAAAACCAGCTGTGAATTATTCCAGAATTTCCAGTTGATGGAGAGACTTCAATTTGACAGGCAGTGAGTGGCTGGTCTAGCCACTTGCATAGTAAAGCAAAATAGAGGGATACATAAAATAACTGAACCAGAAAGGGGTCCAACTAGTTTGGAGTGGGGGCAGGGGGAGAAGACTAGTGCTGCATAATGGCATACCTCTTCCCCCAGAACATCAGGAACATCTGCTGTATTGAGGAGGTTGCTAAGGGGGCCCTTTATCTTCCCTGGTAAATCACCACCAAATCTGCCCTTTAGAGTCAAAGTCAGATGCCAGACTTTCTATAAGCCCATGCCAACCTCAATGGGAGTTCTGTGAATGTAAAGAGAGTAACTGATGCATGAGGTCTCATTCTGGATTCCCCAGAAACCCATTTGAATGGGTTTCTTCTACTCTTTAATTAGAGCACTCTGTCAGATTTACCATTATGAAATTAGTTGCAGAATGAGGTACTGCTGAATCTGAGTTCAGGACCTAAAATCTGTCTCTACAAGTACTGAATACTTGTGCTTTCTCATCATTCCCCACCTTTTCTTATTTTGATTAGTTGTGGACGCAGCTGAGTTTGAAGTCCTCTTTCGGAAGCTTTTGGGCTGTTTAAAGACGAGAATTATATTTTCCAAAGCAGTATCTTTTCACAGCAACCCAGGTATTAGCCTTCTCACAAAATGAACAGCTAACTATATATTGAACTTACTCTCTATATAAAGAGACATTTTTTGTAAACTATGTGCAGATTTTAAACAGATGCATTTTGATTTTGTCTGACAGAACAAGTATGCAATAATATTACCCTTGGGGGTTACAACTTGAAGTTCTTGAAGTTGGTGAGAAACTAGTTGTATACCCCATTTTCAAAAAGAAGGGTGGTACTTCTTAGGAAACACTGGTATCATATTGCACAATAGTGTATTGGCTCTTTAACTCAGCCTCTTTGCCCCTATAGTGGAAATACATTTCTGTTTGGGTCTTTCCCATTTTCATGTACATGGCATCAGAACCCCAGAGAATGTTTTGAGTCCAGTCCCATAGTCTTCCGTAAAACAAAGCCTCCCTTTGTTTACAATGGGAATATAGGAAAGACTATAGCTAGAGATTATGAGATCAAGTCCTTAATGTGGGTCAGAATCATCACAGAAGCCAATAATTAGTATGTCCTGTAGCAATGTGAGCTTTGTGAAAATTTCCCTATGAAAGAGCATAAGCTAAAAGAAAATTACACCCACTTTGTTTTTATCTTTTATCTCAACCGATTTTAACTATAATGGTTTGGATCTTTTAGATTCTCAGTGAATGACGAGAATGGCCTAACAAAATTATGTATTCTTTTCCAGCTACAATTCTGCTAGTATGTAATTTGTGGTAGGTTCACATGTGGTCCCATAACGAAATTGGCTAGAATTTTCTGAAACAGCAGTTCCCAAACTGTTGCCTCTGAAGTTATCACTGATGGGCCATAAAAACCAGCATGGTGCTGTGTTCTGTTTTCTTTTGCCAACTTATATTAAACGAAAATGAAAACTATATGAAGTATTTTTTATTTTACATCTTTTCATTAACTTTTGTCATAAATATGGCATTGGTTTATTCAGCTGCCAGGAAATTATCTGCACTACTGGGAGAGGAGGCTTGTTCACAACACTGTTATTCTTTGAAATGTGTTTTATATTGTGAGAAAAAACCTGGAAATAGAAAGCAAATAGATCAAGGCCTGCAACGATGTCATCCTATGAACTTCCACAACTGCAAAAGGAGGCCAAAACCTTTGAGATGTGCTGTGTTCAAGTTAAAATAATAGAGGCATAGTAGTTAGAGCTCAATGACTCATCCAAGTTTCAAAATTAATTACGTAGAAAGGGTTTGCCTGGGAGATGCCACTAGCATGTCCAACCAGCAATTAAAAACTAAGAAAGAAATAAAAAAGGCCAGGGACAGCAAATCTTGGCACTAGAAGACAGCTCAGAAACAAGCAACCGTAAAAGTCAAATGTCAAAAATGGCTCCTAGAGCATATTGTATAATTAATTATGTTTGTGCTTGTCATTCACAATGTAGAGGGCATCTCAAGAAGCAATGTCAAAAAAGGCTGCTGCTAACTTGTAAAAATACATTTGATATTTGCAGTTAGGCCACACAGGGTCGTCTATATATATCTCAACGACAGATAACAGTATAAAGGTTGGATTGCAAGCAACGGAAATTTTACTGGAATCTTACTGCTGTTGCCTGTGGACCCCCAGCCATGCTGTAGATTTGATACTTGGCTCTGATACTAGGAGTATTGCCTCATTTAAAAGTTTCTGTTATCAAAATGTTGAGGCACGTGTATGGGTCTGAGCACTTTGTGGAATTATTTGTAAATGCTGGTTGCAAGTACTGCTCTCTGAGCCTCTGCAAGCAGGCTGTATGAATCAGGAGTGAACGGGTACAGAGAGATGTGATTAGATTTTAAGAGTTCTAACTTAGTTTGTTCATTTTTCTGCTTAAAATGTGGCTACAAATTTAAAAGTTACAGTAAGTGTGGGGAATATCTAAAAAAATGCCTGAGTTTTTCAGTGAAGGACATGTATGTAGATAATTGCATCATTTGCCATGTCCACTAGCCAGTCTCTATAGATATGGACAGAACAAAACTGACTTAAAGAGGTTAAAAGTGGAACAAGATGTCTATAATTATAGTGCTTGAATTTGCTTGTGTAGCAGTGAATGTCAGCATTTGTGTGGCTTGTAAGGGAGTGGGATCTCTTTTGGTATGAAAGCACAAGTGGCTAAACATTGTTAAGCATGTCCAGAGCTTAAACAGGAGGTCTAACCTGCAGACTAGATGTATAAGGACATCCTAGAAAACAAACTGGTTTGCATAAGTACCTGTCATAATGTTTTTATTGCCTGGGTACCTGCCATGAGGTCTACACTGTGGACACCACTGTTCATCTTTAAAACCAAAAAAGCCTTTTCAGGGCTTTTGTGGTAGAATCTGTGTGGGGATGAGGGATAAGGTGAGGACTGGAGCACAAGGGGATGGCCTGAAAATGCCTATGTGTCTTTCCCTCTTTGCCCAACACTGATCTTCAGACTGACCTGTGCCAGCGTTAACTGACTGTTGATGGGGCTGGTTCCAAGAGTGTTGGTGGCATGGACACTCCCCCTTGCAATCAGCATGTGCCTAGAAATGCAGTCTACACATTGGCATATTCAATAAGCCTAGCTTCTGGGCACTTCCAAGTGACCTGTAAGGTTCACACTCATCTTCGTGTAAGATTGATATACCTGGTCTGTAGTAATTATCCCAGATTCTGTGGTGATACACTATGTCTTCTTCTGCAGTGTATTCATTTGAATGTCACTATCCAGTATATCTGTGCAGCTCTGAGCTGCTTCATTAGCAAGAGTGGAGTCTGCATTCTGGAAACAAAGGGAAAGGTTTCATCTGCATGCTGCACTTGTAGAAATTTAGCAGTTAAAACTAGAAACACATGGGGTTTTGCTAAAATTATCGTTTTGCTTAGTTGTCTAAGTGTTGTGCTTATTTATTTGCTGAACCCAGCTACTAAGTTGGGTTTTTGTCAACAGTGCCCCTGCAGAAAATGACACAATGAAAGTTTTGCTTCATGTTTAAGTATACTCTCTGAGGCCACACATTCTTAAAGTATTATTGCACTTAACTCAGTTATTACCATCCACATGCCTTACAGGAGCAAATCATACCTGTAGTAATTGCCCAGTTTGTGGTGTTTTTCTTTGTCTATGAGAGTAAAAATGACCAAATGGCTGGTAACAAGCTGAGGAGTCAGGCACTGCTGGGTTTTTGTCCCTGCTTTGCCACTACCTGTTCTGCAATGTAGAGCAAGTTGTTTAAACTCTGTTCTTTTTGAATGAATTTAATTCATTTAAAACACTGGAATTGTACTAGGGTTGAATCTGACCCTCTATGTCTCAGTTTCCACATCTGTAAGATGGGGAGAATATACCTAACCTACCTCACAGGGTTGCTGTGAAGACTAGCTAATGTTTGTAAAGCACTTAAAAATGCAAAGAACCTCTAAGGTGCTAAGAAGAAATATTACTGAACTCCAGCAGAGAGAATGTTGTATTTTTCTGTAGCCCCTTGTCTCATAGGGAGAGGAACATGAGCGTTTCTAGATCATGAACTCCTGGGACAAACACTCATCATTGTCATACTCTTAGGAGGTTCACATCCTATGTCCTTTGGAGTTGATGGAAAAATTTCCACTGGTTGCAGGCAGAGGGGGCAATCAAGATCTAAGCAGTAGTAAACAGGCTGACTAAATGCTTAAGTGTCAAGAGTAAAGAGAAAACACACGAGTTAAGTACTCTTCAGAAAACTCTCACTGGTGATTTGCACCGAGAGGCATTGTAATGCTGACCTGAGGCCTTGTTGTTCATTTAATCATAGATTGTATTCCAGTTACCATGAAACAATGTAGCAAGATTTCCTGTCAGTGTCTGTAGGACTATGATTATGTCTCAATTGCCATTGGGAATTTCAACCTTTAAGCTACTTATCAGAGTAAAAGACTTTAAATAAATGAAACTTTTAAATAAACATGTGTAATCACTTGGAAACATAAAATTATATTGATCAGACAATTTCCTCTTTTCCCTTCCCATTCCCCAAAACCAACAACATGGAGCTGCTCCTATTCTTGAGCAAAAACTGAACTTGGATCTTCTTATTATAGAGGTGTACTCTGCCATGGAGTCCTGATTAATCATTCTGCTAACCCACTCTGCCCTTCTCCTGGAAGAACTGATATAAGCAGCACCACCAAGTAGAGAACAATGTTTTTAGGAGCTTTTCTAAATGGCAGCAGTAGTGGAGACAAAAAAAAAATAAAATAGAGACATCCCAAAAAAGACATCAAAGCATTTGAGTGGTTCATTAAGTCAAAGCCTCTACCATTAGAAATTAACCATAACCAAATATATTCCTAGCTTCCATCAGACACCTGTAAGTCAGGGCTACGCAACTGACACCCAAGTTATAGCTGAGACTTTACCCTCTTCTCCTCAGATGCGATGCAAGAAGCTGAGGAAGTGTCACATGCACTGAAAGACACAGACCTTCATTCAGGAAATTTAGTGTCTTGGAGCTGGGTGTGGAATAAAGTTAAATTATTTTCACTACTTGCTTTGACAGATGCTGCTTCATTCTACTGAATTCAGTAATAAATTAAATGACCAAGACAAAGGAAGCAGGCTTTTGCTCAAAGTTCCCTTTAAAGAAACACCACCAGCAGACTTCCACTTTCAGGGCAATTGCTTCCTGGGCCATACTCAGAACATGGAGGATTGTGAAGTTAGGCTTCACTATTTCATGTGAACACCTTAGGATTTGTGGTTGTAGCTGGAGGTAAATAGTATGGAGAAACAGCAAGTCAATTCTGTCTGCTAGAGATTCAAGCACGCTTTAGTAAGAGGTGTTGCATTTAAAGGTCTGTGCATGCAATGAACAAAAAGTGTGAATTTTGTTTTATTATGTTGGAAGGGTGTGAACATTTACTCTTTGTACACTTTTGGATGCTGACTATGGTGTATGTAATGACTATGCATTTTTAGCAAAAAAGGTGTGAGCTATAAATAAAGTTGATTCTGAGTAAATTTTTGCAGAAATGTATTTATAAAGTTTTTTCATTTCTTAATATAAATTACTGTGACACCTGTAGGATCAGAAATGTGTTGAATGTAGTTAACTTTAAACACAGATGTTAGCACAAGTACAGGAACTTCCAATTATTGTATAGTGGTGTTGGTATTTCTGAAAACACTGTACCATAGCAAAAATAGTGTTGTCATTTTATTGCCTTTTATGTTTTAAAGCAATAAAATAGCATCATAGTATATATTGGAGAACTAAAAAGGCAAACAAATTAATGATAGGCATTAATATGTAAAAGGAGATCAGTGTTCTGCCTACAGTGCTCACTGAAAAATCATTACACTGGTAGCAACAGCTATGTTAAGAATCACAGCAAAATACCAATCACAAAATTAAGAGGTCTATTTGGCATCAAATAAAGTCTCCCATTTGGCAGACTAAGAATATTCCAAGTGGCAGAATATTGTTTTCAGTCCAAGTCAGGCACCAAAAAGCACTCAATGAACTGCAATTACATAAAGTATCGGCTTTAAGCCTTCTTTGTCGAAATTCAGCAGGACACTGTGTATCCCAGCATAATTGCAGGCACCTCCTGATACTGTTAGAAGGCTGAACAGAATGAAAAACCGTAGGATATTCTAGTTAAGGTTTGTAGAACGCCTTCAGAAGTTCTACAGTTCTTGAGACCTCTTATTTGCAGAATTTGTACATCCTATGTGAAATATGGTAATTATTTCAAGTTTTTGATGAGCCCAGCAAGAATATCCCTTGCCACCTCACAAAAAGATGCTTCTGAAGACTATATCCTACAAATAAACAAATGCTTCACAAGACTGCATCCTACTGTTAACGTTTAAAGCCTTTCATAATGTTATCAGTAGGCTCTGGATTGACCACTGGACATGAAAATACTGGAGGAAAACCTCACAAAGCTGATGGAGCCAGTGAGTCAGCCAATACTGGGTAGAATGGAAAGCAGTAAGTCTCAGCTAGGACAGGTAATTTATAGAGGTCAGTACCACAGCCTTCAGCTGAGATGGCTCCATAGTTGTTCTGATAACCAACTGGAAATCTGAAGGCAATCTACATTTTGTTACCGTGACATCACTTCTCTGACATATGGTGCTGAAAGTCAGGACAGTGTATTTGTGGAAGAACAAAGGGACATAGGATATACAGCTTTAACCTTCAGATTTTATTATCTCATCATAGGATGATGTATGCTTAGTAGAATCTGTGAGTGGAGATTAAACTCATTTTAAAAATGAAAAGCTGGTAAAAATGAAAAGCAAATCAGTGTTAATGCTAAGACTAAATCTTGGCTTCAGTAATGAGAGCCTCTGGGGCAGACACTACAGATGCACTCTTCTGCATCAGAAAGTCCTCTATTACAAGGCACATTGCTTATCAAGAGTGGCAGTCCACTTCTGTTAGTGGGGAGTTGGAAATATTTCTCTTGCCAGGGAGCACAGCCTTTGGGTATATGATATATGCATTACAAGAGAATGACAACAAGAATATCACACAATCTTTTCGGTGAGTAAAGAATTTTATACAGTTCTCTAATTTGAGTCTCTCCTGCCTCCGAGATCTAATCCTTTTGTGTTTCTCCTGACTGATGAAATACAAAAATACAGTTTTCCTTCATTTTTGGTGTTAAGCATACTTCTTATCTATTATCCTCTGTTTGCTAGGAAACATCTATTCTTTGTCACTGTATTGTCCTGAGGAACTGGGCACTGCTGCTTGTACAAGAAGAAAAACCTTGATTTTTCCCTCTTTGTATGCTGGGCTCTCTGCATCCACAGTCCTGGAGCTATGGAATTCAATCACTGGCACACAGTAGTGTCCCAAAATCTCAGCTTTTCTTTTTAGCAGCACTTGGAAAGACAACTATGAAATGTCAGTGGAGTGGATAACAAGCAGCAATATCCAAAGCACTCAGAAATAATATAAATAATGAGCAAAAGGTAAACAGGTCCACGGAACAACTTCATTGGTACCTTTGTACACATGGGTGTTCTCTCTCTTATTATCCCGAATTTAGCAAAGCTCATAATCATATGCTTAACTTTAAGATGAATATATGTTTATCTTTGTTCATTCACAGGGGTGAACTTTTTCTTGTGTTTAAGTGTGCTATAGAAGCAGAGCCCTAATGAGCAGACAGTGCCAGAGAAATGCTGCCAGCAAGAGTCTGGCACAGCAAATTCTGCCCTTCAACCCACAGGCAGTGTCTTACCCTCTGACACCCAAGACTCACATTCCCTCCTCTGCTGTAGTCCTTTAAAGCATTCTCCTTTCAAACCATTGTCTGAAAGATTTCAATACATATGTAAAAAACAAGAAACGCACCAATTTATTAATGAAATAAAGTTGCAAATTTTCCAACTGTAGCAATTACAATAAAAAAACATTGTCTACCAGACATTGTTCTAGTCTGGTAGAAAACCATAGCTTGCAGTAAACCAGTTTGGAACAGTAATCAGAGTCACTGAGTACTATAAAATACATTCACTAGCCAACCTAGTTAAAAAGAGCATTTATTTCTGTATTACACAGACTCAAAGATTAAACACATAAGCCAGATATTCTGTGCAAAATACATTTGTCCCCAGGAATAGACAGTGTTTCTTCAATCTGTAAGTATTTCTCTCCAACAGAAGCATGCGATATCCTTTATTTCAAAGTTCCATTTGGACAATAAAAAATATTTTGACTTAACTGATTTCAGTGAAACATAGGAAAACCTGCTCAAATGCAATATTCAGGTTGTATAATTAAGATCACGTAAAGTCACAGCTAACTCAGCACTCACCTGCCCTAAAACCTCAGAGGGAATATACAGACAGTCTATGTCAGGACCTGATTCTACTGAGATAATTGGTAATCTAAAGGATATAGTGAATTGATATAATGAATGCAAAATAGTACATACCTCCATTACAGTCAAGCTGTGATGACTATATTCCTGTATTCAGACATAAGGCTGAATTACTTACGTGGTAAATATGTTCAGACAGCAGCATTTATAAAAAAGTTGTTAGTGACCTACATACTTTGTTTGAGGTCTCCAGCTGTTACCAACAAGAAATTTTAGAAGTCGTCTTTATTAAAGGAGGGAAAGGTGAAAATTAATCTTACAGAATTGAGAAGATCTGTTGATTTTTACTTTGCTGCAAGATTTGTCACATAGATTTGCACAAAGCAAATTAACTGGTAGACTTCCAAATATTACCAAGTGAAATAATCACTGCTTTCTCTTCTGAAAGTCACAGTGGCTTTCTCCAAGCAGGGTTACTGAAGATTCACAGTGAATCTGGCCATCTTACCTTTACAGCAGTTGTGGCTCGGAGTACAAGCCCTCTGTGAAAGTACTGAATGTTCACCTAGAAGTATCAAATGCAATGTATTGATGCTTTTAAATTACACCAAGGAATGTTATTCATTAGCCAAATATTCACATAACAAATATTCACAATTTTCAGGCTCTGAAATTGTCGTGATTTCTAGCTTCATTGTCAGGGCAGAACTGCCAGATATGTCCAAGACATA
Organism: Coracias cyanogaster; assembly: GCA_033124195.1. Lineage (NCBI taxonomy): Eukaryota > Metazoa > Chordata > Aves > Coraciiformes > Coraciidae > Coracias > Coracias cyanogaster. The sequence goes on along the minus strand of JAVSBS010008253.1, from coordinate 25,888 downwards.
AGTGACTTCCAGCTCAACATCAAGCACTCTTTGTTTTAAAAGTTGTTTCACTCACCCTATATCTCATGAATGAAACAATCTGCAACAGGCTGGTAAATGAAGTCTCTAAGGTGAAAACTTCCCATGTGTTCTGTAATAGGTCAGTGGTAGTGAGGTTCCCTTCACAAGTGATTCATGGGCTAAACTCACAACCCAAGAACCAGACTCAATTCTCTTCCCTTTGCATTTGTGTGGAAGGCACAAATAGGCTGGAGCATAATTCTGACTGGTAAATAACCATCTGACCCTACATATACCCTAATCACATTGCTCCAGCAGTAGCAGCATAGAGGGTGCAACAGGAATGCAGAGTGGCACAGCACACCTCCTCTATGCTGCACTAGTGCATATGTGGCACATAGCCCTTGATGATCCCACTGAGGCTGCCTCTACACGAGTCAAAACAGCCTGAGAACCAGACAATTACAGCCCTGTCTGCCTGCTGTGCCATGTGAACATCAGAACAAAGAGATTCAGGCCTGCTGTTACGAAGAAAGTTTTGCAACATTATTCTGAGCACAGCAGACCTGTGGAGGACACAGGTCAACCAGACGGGGTTTCCTAGGCAAGGTTTGGTCTTTCTTACTCAGTTTTAAGGAAACAAATCTCAATTTTCAAACTTGGCCATTTGTGCTCTGAAATCTCGGAGTTTGGTTGAATCCTCCTATTTCACCAGACTGAAATTAAAAAAAAAAAAACAAACAAACAAAAATTATTCACATATATTGAAAAATGTTAGCTAATACATATTTTTTTAAAAATCTGTCCCAGCTAATGCACAGACCTGAACAGCAGCATAGTGGTGTGTGTGGAGGTCAAATGAGGTGTAGTGTAGCACTACAGTTTAAAAGAAACAGGCTGCAGTGAGTTTTGGAAGCTGGGGGCATGGTGGTGGGTTTGATGGGCTGGCCTAGTGGTGAGGCCAGAGGCTAAGGCAGCCGGGCCAGCAGGAGGAGCACACAGTCCACGGGGCTGTCCCTCCAGCAGGCCTAGGGGAAGCTGTATGGCTCCAGCAAGGACACAATTTTTTCCATGGTAGCTAGCCGCTGTATTTCTCATTTGCAGCTCTCAGATGAGAGCATAGGAGTACTCACCAGGCGCCTCCACCCACTACCCTGTTTTCTCTGGATGCTGCACAGCTGGTAAAAGCGCAGCCTATCGTAGCTCCCCTCCACTGACCATCTCTGCTACCCCCAGGGCTTGTTTGGAAGGGATGCCCCATCCATGTAACTCTTTAAGGGAGAAGTTGGCACGGAGAGCATGATGGTCTGGCAAAAATAATGCCTTAGAGGAAGCTGCTTGCTGATATAATCCCATATGAAAAGAAAAACTGTTTTGGAGGGGATGACGCTGCCCTCTTAGGCATTTCTGGAACTTAAACCGAGAGTGAGTCAGTCAGAGTGAGAGTATGTGTCTTGCCATGTTGACCTTTTTCTTAAACATACTGACTAAAATAATTTCATTTGTTCTGTTTCCTTTACTACATGCATACCACAACAGATACGGATCAAGATATCTAATTGGACTTAGATGTCAGTTTAAAGCTAATGTGTGCTAAACAAGCAAAGAAATAAAACAGGCTATGGGTCAAAAAAATTCTGAAAGTATCCACTTGTGCAGGATTTCATCCTCCAGTACCTGGAAGGCTGCAAGGTCGAACATTTGAAAGTCATCACTTCAGACATAGCTCCATCCTGGCCCAGAGCTTTCTGTGAGGAATTCTCAGGACAAATTCAGGGCAAGTGAGTAGGACTGGCCCTGGTAAAGCCCAGGTTAGCCATAAGGCACACTCCTGACTGGCATGATGCCACATTTACCCTGCCACGGTCGACCTGTCACCTACTGGATGTGAACAGCTTTTTTATTCTGCCACTCAGTTTTCAGACTGGTGCATGTTAGTGTGGCCTACCTGTCATATTTCCAGATAATGCCAACCAATACACATATATTTCAAGCTACAGTTTTCAACATCTAAAGTGTTAAATAGTACTTGCTGAAATATCACAGTCCTTTTTGGATCTAATGTTAAAACTTCAATTAAAGGATTATGATAGTGCTGTGATTCAATCCCTGCATGCTAGTTAACTAGCATTTTCCCCCTCCTTCAACTACAGAGTATACATATGGTCACCTGCTTATAGTTTCCCACTTGAGCAGGAGCTCTTGGACTGGCTATGCTGTTTGTAATAGCAGAGCTGACACTCATCCCTCTTGCTCAGTGACAGACACAGATACTTCTACTCTTGGCTTGCCATGACCTTCGAGCTCTCCTGGGGAGCTCCAGTTCATTTTGGCCAGCAACACTTCACTCCCAACCTGCAGCCAAAGATCACATGGCACCTCTGAGACAGCTGTGCTTTCCTGTCCACTATTTATCCTTCAGATAAGCCTGTTCTGGGGACAGGCACAAGCCAGAGCTGCCCTAAGGCTGTCACATGATCTCCACAGCCCTTGCTGAAGCTAGCATACAATCGAGCCTGGTCCACTCCCTTCTCATTTAACATATGGGAAACTGTTTTACAGTATGAGCTCCAGAGTGAGCTGTAAAATGACCCCTGCATCTGCAGATCTAGCATCTCATCAAAGTGCTTCCAAATTTCTTTACTATGCCATTTCCTTCCTTTCAAAAATGTTTTGCCCATTCATTCATTTTTTCACAATTTTTAGCACAGCTTCACTAGGTCATTACATTCTCTTTACAAATTCAAAGCCTAAAGTCTATTTCTTTAGTTCTGACTCCTTCAGGGCAATCTGAGCTGTGACAACCACCTCTGTGGGTGGAAGTTCTCCAAGAAAAATCAAGGTGGAGCAGATAGCAAGATTGTTTGTGCTGTATATGTGGCACTTCTCCCAGTGTCAGTGCCAGTGCCATACCAATGCCCTGCCTGAGTCTTGTTTAGCTACGCATGCTGCTGTCACGCAGATAGGACATACAACTGACTTCCTAACCTGTGGCCTTTCAATAGTGTTCTCTTCCTGTCTTATACCATTGGTTTTATTAGCACTAAAGAGTAAATAACTCTACATCCCACTTGGGAGGATGGTCAAAAAGCAGCAGCATGCAACCATGCCTTTACATTCAGCTGAAACCAATAATAACATAAAAATAAATTTATTCTGACATACCACTGAAAATGGAATGTACATGTTTCCTCACACAGTCTATCTACAGGTAAAGCTTTTCGAGATATTTCAGACATATTATATAAACTAAGTCTGTATACAACCTATATGCATACAAAATACCCTTGACAGTGAAAATCTAGACTCAGAAGAATTTGCTTTGGTAATAGCAAGATTTACTGTCTTTTCTTATCAGATTTTGTTCTTAGGATATCAGTCATCATTTCTTTGTCACAAGATCTTGCATATCCCAACATCACAGATTGACTTGCAAGTCTGATCAATGAGAATCTGGAGGCCTGACCATATTTTCTAATAAGAAGTGTAGGGATTTTCTCTCAACTAAGAGTGTGAGAAATGTTCTGCAGTACTATCTTTTATGCTCAATGTCAAACATAACAAGCTTCTAATAATAGAACCATCACAATCTGTCCAGCTATTTCAGCCCTGGATCTGCCATAGGAAGCATCTCATTAGATTATAGCTAATGCAGTAAACAGTGACTTAATGCAGTAAACAGTGACTCTTTATAGTGACATGGTAAGAACAAGAAGGTTTCACATGTTGGGTGTTTTTCTCATCTACAACACTTTTCTAGATGATTTAGTGGGGTGAGGTTCAGTGAAATATTTACAATTCCTCTTACAAAATTACAACAGCATGCACTGAACCCTGGGGTTTTCATAAGGCCCTTTGTAAGTAGGAAGGTCAACCATCTAAAGGGTACACTGATGTTAAGTCTCAAATTTTAGACCTCACTTACAATTGTGGATTCAAAGATTTTTATTTTATGATGGAAACGTAGTGGAAGAAATACGAATGTAATTGGGAAATAGAACTTTCCCAAGGTTATCCCTTAACCCAAAGAATTTTCTTGAAAATTCCCACATTTCCTTAAATTGCTTTCATGCAGAGATCAAGTTTCAGAAGAATCAGTTGCTTTGGTACTAGCTGTTAACAAAATTAAATAGTTTTAAGCTGCTGGTCAGCTTTGACTACTGTGGCTAATATTCCAGACTAATTCTCTGGTCCAGCTGGAATTACAGTGCAATATTCTCACCAATACTCATTTGAATATTTTTCTTAAGCCTACACAGAATTTGGGTGACCATAGAATTACAGGAGGAAAAAAAAATTGATGCAGAGGTGCCAGGCTTCATGGCTCTCCCAGCTGTATGAAAAACCTTCATCTCTCCATATCCTGCAGCTCCACAGCCACAGCTCTCAAAGGATCCCAGCCTCATGATTTCTGCCGAGCAGCCCCAGCATCCCAGCCTTATATCCTCTACCACCAGCAGAGCAAGCTGAAGCAATGAGACAGGTTAAGCCCAGTGTGCTGTAGCCATGGCCCACAGTCAGGAGCAGAGCTGAACAGAGGAAGTCATGGTTGAAAACCCAGATCAGAAACCCAAACCAAACCTGCAGAACTGGAAAGAGTTTTACATCTGTACCACCTGCACACCAGAGACCTAGGCCAGGAGAGGAGTTTGTTTCCTGTGAGCACTTGGCCAGTGACAGCCAGTCCGAACCACACTTTAACCTCAGCTAGGCAGTGGCTCACAACATTCATCTCCCAAAGTCAGGTGCCACATGCCCTTAGCCTAAAGTCTGTTTCCTGGTCTAGGCTGGGTTTTGTGGAAGGCGCTATGGTGCACACAACAAAGAAGCGAGAGGAACAGAGAAATGCTGCTTCCTCCAAAAATACATGTATTTGGTACACTTGCTTACTGTATTTCTCTACATATTGTAATGTCTACAATTAGCTTTCTCTGTGTTTCAAATTGCAAAAGTAAAATACACTATATTCAGAATATATGCATATGGTTGTGCCTTCATTTCTTCTCTATAACACTGGGTAAATTGTGCACCTCTAGTGCATAATTAGTACCTTAGTAAGGTAATAGAGAGGCATTGGAACATTTTCGAAAGATGCCAGTTAGTGTTGTGTGACAGTCTCACACTGAATTTCGGTAGGAATGTGGTTCTGGAAAAATGTGTTACCATCCAGTTTTATGACCACTACAATTGCCTCAGTCTCTCTTTGACAGAATTTGTGATTTCTTCTTAGAGAAAAGGGCCTGAGATACTGGCCTGCCCCACACAGGAAAGATGTCAGCAGATTCGGTAATTCTGCATTTCCTTGCTATGGCTTTAGAAGTATTAAAACTTTTAAATTTGTTGTAATAATCTAAGTTGTTCATCTTTAGCTTAGAATCTGTATGGATGTATTGCTATACTCTCCAGTCTGGTTTTCCTCATTTATGTATTTGCACAACACATCCTTTTGTCTAAATTTTTACATTGCACCAGTTTTTACATGCTCACCTGTTATCTCAGCTACATATACCAGGTTCAACGCAGTTCTTGCTGCTCACTCATTCTCCTTCCATGTTCAAGAGCCTATGTAATATTTAACTCCTTAACTTTTGAGTACTGGTCACAATATCACTTGGTGGATTTTTACATTTCACTGACAGCTGTTTGTTCTTTCATAGTTTTTATAGACAGATATGTTCTGTCCCTTCCATCTCTGAGTTTCAAGACAGAGACTTTCTGCTTTCACAGCAGCTTTCCTTCCAAATTTTCTTTGAAAATCTTTTATCTGAAAATATATTTTTAAAGGTTAAATGTCATATATTGTTCTGCGGTAAATAATTTATTTAAAATCAATTTTCAGACAGTTCTGATTTTGCTGACTAAAGCTTTAAACCTCTTAAGATTTTTTACTCTCTCCCTAAAACAAGAGGCAGTGAATTTGTGATTCCTGATGCCATATCCTGGGCATAGAGGTCTGTGGGTTAGACATATAAGGTGAAACTCATTGCTTGGAAGCCCTGAGAAAAGCTCCTATTTCAAGTTCTTTATTTTGATGGTTTACATAAGTAGCTTCAATCAGACTCAAATAGTACACTGCAGTAACAGTGGCTCTCTTTGTCCGGCGTAAATTTACCATGCAGCCAAACGTCACCCACCACAGGCCTGCAAATGTTTTTTGGCAATGATCCACTTGTGCAATTGGGAGATTGTGGACAGAGAAGGACCAGAGATGGTGTTTGTGCTATATCCTCCACTGCTAGTATCTGGTGTGCAACTGCGCAAAACCAGCACATGGAGCCTGACTGCCCAACTGGAAGCAAGCAGAGATCTGAGGGAGATTAAAGGCAGGATGATGAACTAGGTGCCAGCACCAAGGTCTCTGGACTTTTGGCTGAGGCACTCAGAGATGACCATCCCCTCAGCTCTGCATAAAACACCCCTCTTTGCTGTGAGCAATGAGGCACTCTCAGCACACTTACCATGCTGGCTCGCTACTGCTTCTCTGAACTTCTGCATGGGATGTTGACCAAGGCCAAACAGAGAAGTAATGTCTGTGTCCCCTTCATCTCTCTGCTAGTAGCTGTAGCACCACTGCCATAAAAGCCAGGCTGATGGATCTGATCACAGAATCACACAGAATCACAGAATCATTATGGTTGGAAGGGACCTCCAGGGTCATCAAGTCCAACCCTTGTCCTAGCATCTCTCTAACCACTACACCATGTCCTCAAGCGCCACCTCTATTCGTTCTTTAAACACCTGCAGGGATGGTGACTCCACCAACTCCCTGGGCAGCCTGTTCCAGAGCCTAACTAACTCTCTCAGTAAAGAATTTCTTCCTAATATCCAATCTAAACCTCCCCTGACGCAACTTTAGGTCATTTCCACTCATCCGATCGTCACTAATTTGAGAGAAGAGACCAACACCAGCCTCGCTACAACCTCCTTTTAGGTAGTTGTAGAGGGCAATAAGGTCTCCTCTCAGTCTCCTCTTCTCTAGACTAAACAAACCCAGTTCCCTCAGCCGCTTTTCATAGGGCATGTTCTCCAGCCCTTTTACCAGCTTTGTTGCACTTATCCATGCTCCCATATCCATGTGTGGGTTGGATCAGGCATGATGGGGACAAGCAGGTGATGAACAGATCTCCTGTGGCTGGTTCTTCCTAGATATGGTGTAGCTACCCCACGTTCATGCAACAGCCAGAAGTAAGGATGAAAACACCACAGCACAGCCATTGACCATGCCATGCTTCATCCCACCAGGAGTACCAATGAAAAGCAGCGTAGAATATAACCCATGGTTTGGACACCATGGAAATCCAGACAGATGTTATGGGCCCTGCACTTTACGCACTTCTGATATCATGGACTGAAAGCAATCACTTCTCATGGCTTACTTGACTTGATTTTGTTGGTGATACACAATCTCATTCCACTGCTGTTTGATGATGGCATTTGAATCAGATGGAAACAGTTTGAGGAATTTGGATATGACATTATGGAATTACATCATCACTAAAAGAACCAGCCAGATAACAGCTAAAGAATGACATTTCCAGGGAGGTGAATTTGCATTTTGCAATTTTAGCACCATTAAGACGTTGAAGAGCCACAGTCAGATCACATTAGGCCCATAGCTCAAGACTTTTTCACAGATCAGTGGAAACATTCTCATCATTTTTCTTTTAGCTGAAATCAAATCAATAGTGTGTATGAATTTAAATGCATCCCTGAAGTGTTCACAGAGGGTGAAAGTGCAAACCAAACGCGCAGCCCCACCGCTATGCTGGTTGTCTCTGCTAAATAATGTGCTTAAAGTCCTTGCACTGCCTGAGAAACTTGCCATGGTGCCTCACCCCTGTCTCATTTTATATTACCCACAGCCTTGTAACATCACACAAGGTGGGAAACTTGCTTTTAATTGATTGTTAACCTACCAGCATCCCTCTGTGTGCCTTTTATTTACATTAGCAGTCTGAAAGAGCAAAATATTGCCCTTCGGGTTTTATTCTGCTGGAGAAATGGGTTTGCTGTCATCACTCCTCATAAGCACAGCCCGAGACCCGCTTTCCTAAATCTCTCCCTTCCACCATTTGTCTTTACTACCTCATAGCTGTCAGTTTTTCTTCTAGCTGCTACTATGAAATGAGTATAGGGTTGTTTTGGCCAAAAATCACTCAGTAATCCACCCAGAAGGGAGGGCAGGAGCAATTATTGGTCTTCAAAGGGAAAACTTCCCCAGAATGGCATTCTTCATTGAGGGTTGCACCCCCAGACTGAAAATCACCCAACAACAGCTTCAAGAGAACTATAAGCAGTCATTTATTCCTGCGTCACCAAAGTTCTCAAATCCTCCTGCCACAAAGAAACCTCTTCTTTCCTGAAATAATCTCATAGAATTATAGAATGCTTTGGATTGGAAGGGAGCTTTAAAGGTCATCTAGTCCAAGCCCCCTGCAGTGAGCAGGGACATCTTCAACTAGATAGGTTGCTCAGAGCCCCATCAAGCCTGACCTTTTGCTGCCATTGGAACATGGAGAGGCCCTAAAGCGACTCTCAGTTCTCTTACTGCCACAGCTGTATTAAACAAAGATTGACAGCACTCTATGACCCCCTTATCCAATAAAATTTCCCTTAGGCAAGTTGCTTCATCCATGCTGCCTCAGTTCCCCCACCTGTCAAATAGACATGGTGGTAGCTGCTGGTTTGACAGTGGAAGATGCTGTCCAAGGAGGAACTGTGTTTTCTTTGAGCTGGTTGTTCTTTCTGCAGCTGAATGGGTATTCAAAGATAGAGAGAAAGTCAAGAGACAAACATACCTGAGAATCTGGGAGAAGATATTAGCCCAGATTACTATAGAGTGAGCCCTCATTGGACCACTTCATGAGAAAACAGGCATGTTCAAGCTTTCTATTCAAGTGAAAAATGCTTTAATAGATAGATAAATATATTTACTTCCCTCAAAGAAAGAAATCTTGTGCAGAAAAGCCCTCTACATTTTAATGTCACTGCAGCTTTCACTTGGGCCAGAAAAGTCTAAACATTTCTTTCCCAGCCCTTGACTTCCCAGAGGTTTTTTCTCTGACGGTCAGTGAAAATTCAGAGAGATGTGTCAAATATTGCAGGGATTTCAGAATGAAAGAAGTGGTCCATCAAGACAAGAAAGATAAGGCACTTTTACTCTGTTCAAACTTCTTGGCATCCTGCTGGGCAATTTACCCCCATGTTGGGGATGCAGGATGAATCCTAGGAAGATTTCTTCAGATCTTCAGGGAATCTTACCTCTTCACCGAAGGAGGCTGAATTTTCACTTCAGCATGAAGTCTTGGGTGAGAACAGCCCGTCAGATGTGGGGCTGCTGCACCACACAATTAGATCTAATCAATAAAAATCCGGCACTTTACAGTCTGACAGGGAGCCAGTGAGCACTGGTGGGGGTCTAGTCTGTCACGTCCTTGGGTGACCTGGGTGCTGCTGGGTGCCATCACCCATCTACCTGTTGGGTGATGAGGATGCTGGCCGTGCTGTGTGGCAGAGAATCCATGCCTTTTCCAGAGGACCCCCTCGACTGCCATACATCATCCCAGCTGGCCAAGCAGCAACCCTAACCTGGGTCTGTGCGTCAGGGCAGCCAGCGTGGAGCCAGGCTGTCCCCTCGCTCCCCTCCCGCCACCCCCTCACCGGCCATGAGGACTTTGTGTCCTAAAAGCTCATTCTTTCCATAGCGTAAAAAATAAACCAGCATGTGCTCCTCTCCAACACCGCCCGGCTCCGCAACAGCCCCGGGTGGGTTGTTGTTGTCGCTTGACTCCATCTCTCCTTAAATAACAGAATTAGAGCGGGTCTAATCCTGCAAAGTGCTGAGTAACAGCTCCTTCCCAATAAATTAAGCAGGCACTCAGCGCTGCAGCCTGATATTTGTATCCATGTCCTCCTGGATTATCGGTCTCTCCTCCTCGCTCTCTCCCCGGCCCCTCGGGGAGCAATTATCTGTGAATGAGAACAGAATAACTCTTTTAGCAGAAGGTTTCCACACTCGCGCACAAGGACCGCTCTGAATGGATTTATCATGCTCGCTAAAAAGGGAGGCAGAAAAAAAGTCCCCCTTTCTCTCATTTTTTTTTTTAATTTTTTTTTTTAAATTTTAAGGAGCGATCCCTGAAGCAGCCGCCGCTCCCCAGTGGCTCCACGCACCACGAAAAAAAAAAATAAGGAAAAAAAAAAAAAAGAAATAAAAATGGATATAGTAAAACTTCTTAAGGGAGGCATGAATCGGTTCTTCAGAAAAACAAGGCGGCTGTGCCAACTGGAAATGTTTGCTTTGGGGGTGAGTTAGATGGCTGGCGTCAGCCAGGGCTAAAGACATGCCAGCGGAATGCAATATTGGGGAAGCAGCAGGTCACTCAATCACTGGCAATTTGCCCAGGAGCAACTGGATGCCTTCAGATTTTTTTTTTTTTTTTGTTGTGTGTGTATATTGCTTTTTTTTTTTGGCTTTTTTTTTTTTTTTTCTTCCAGGCAAACAGAGCCCCAGCAGTTTTGGGGCCGGGGAGCTGGAGAATGGTATTTCTGAACGGCACGTTCCTGCAAGAATACCCCCGTGGTCTGCTCGGCAACGCAGAGATGACATCTGGCAGAAGAAGCTGTGTTTCTATGGACAGGGCTGAATCCTGCCTGCTGCTGCCTCCGTGCACAAGGCAGAAGATGCAGCCCCGTGTGCCAGCCCTGCAGGGAAGGGGGCAGCCCCAGGGCAGGGATGGGGCACGGGGACAGGCTCTAAAAACACCCTCCAGCAAACAAGAATAGTTTTTCCTCCAGTAACAAATACCGAACACTAGAGATAAGCCTTTTGTTTCTATTTTTGGGAGGCAATAGGAGTTTTTTTCGAGGTTAACTTGCTTACAGGAGTGAAGAAAGTAGGTAAGAGACAAAAAGGAAAACTTCTCTGAAAAATGTCTATTAACTCCCCACAGCACAGGAGGAGGCAAAGACCTGACAGGCATTTTTGTCTGCACGTCTGCAGTTTTTCATCGCTGTATCGTTTGTGCAGAGTGCCAGGCTGCACACAGAGCCAGATAACCCAGGGAGGGAGGGTGTCCTGGCAGGAGAGGCTCTGAGCAAGCTGGTGGCCCAACTCACAGCAACCACCACCACTAGGGATTTGCTCTTTGTGCTAACAAGAGAGAGCCGTGTTCAGCCAGCAGCTGAATGCACAGTCACCAGCACATGATGGGCTGATGTCAACGGTGGCCCTTCTCCAGAGGTAAAAAGGAGTAATAATATTGCCCTCATTGCCTTCTCCATCTGTATGGGCAAAACCCAATGTGTGAGAGGGAGAGCTCTCACGAAAGCAAACCCAGGGACCAAGCTGTACCTGCAACCCCAAATCTGTAGGGTTCAACACAGTTCAGACACATCTTCAGCATCACGACACCTATCACCAGCACCCACCAGTTTTCCACTACAATGTCACCACTCCACAGGGCAAAGCCACCCAAGGAGACTGCCATTGCAGATGGAGGAAAGATGATCTTCCACACAGGCAAATATGATTAATCCGTGAAGGAATTGGAGAGAAACTATAGGTCTTTGGAGGCAGATCCCAGCCATGATCCACAGGTATGGGAGGGGTCTCTTAAGTGGGGTTTGTTCCTGTGCTTTGCTGCTGTCCCCCAATCTGGCAGCAGCCCTTGCACTGCCACATCCTGGTGCCTGGTGACACAGCCACCAGCCCACGTAAGACCAAAAATATTAGGCTTTGAACTGCAGCTTCAGCTGAGGACTCATTCTCCACCTCAAATGCAGCTTTTTTTCAGCTTCTGGCTTTCAGAGCCATTGCTCCAGCAAAGACAATTTTAGTTAAATCACTCTCATCTCTCCATCGATTCTTTTCTTTTTTACATTTTCCTCCTGCTTTTGGATCTTGATCCAGCTACAGGGGAGAATGGACCAAAATTCACCCAGCATCCCAGCTTTCCGTCACTCTCCTTTTCTGCGTCCCTTTTCATCTTAAAGGAATCAGACCAAGAGCATGTCATTAAATCACTGAACAAGGGCTTTACTTAAAATGGGTTGCATGCTCAGGTCAGTCACCAGTTTCTTTTTTGATCTTGAGAAGAACTCCCCTGCTCCAGATCCTTCTACTGTAAGGTGGCTATTGCAAGCTTTTCTTCTCCTCGCTGTGCTTTTTTCAGTCTTAATGCCAGAAAGAGACTATCTCACAAAGTCCATGCACAGAAAAACAATGAACATTTTTTGATTTTGTTATAAAGCTTCTTTAACCATTATTTAATAAAATACCCAAGTTCCTGACAACGTCTAGAGGAAAAAACATTTCCCCAACTTTTTTTCTAGATGATTAATCCCTGTAAAAAGGATGACACCAGCGTGTCCAGCCTGTACACCCTCTCCAGATGCTGCAGTTGTCCATTCAACTATGACACCTATTGCCTGCCCACAAAAGCCTCCTTCTTCCCAGAAACACCTTCAGTGGGGTTCAAGGGGAGCACTGTTGGGCAGCAAGGAAAAAAAGTGTGGACACACTTGATGACCCCAAAGGATAAATGCTACAGTGAGCTCTCCCACCCAACACTGTGCTCCAGAGATGGGAGCAGCTCCAGAGATGGGCAGGACTGAGCTCTTCCCTGTTCCTGCCTCAGCGCTGCTGTGTAACTTGGGGAAATCAGTTTTGCTTCCTGTACCTCAGTTTCCCCAGCTGGAATATGGAAATAATGATCTTGGCTTCTTTTTAAAGCTCTTTGAGATGAACGGCCCTTTTAAAGAGGTAAGCAGTATTATAAGCAACGGACTGGCACGTCTGCCAAGAACCAAAAGTGATATGGGGGTGATGAAATTCAGGACACCTCATCAGCAAAGCATGTTGTCCTGGCCTTCAAGACAAGGTTAGGGCCCTTAGAGAGAGCCCGTTCCTTTTTGGGACAGAAAGGAGTGGACATTGACCTAGCACATGCTTTCCTATTATTAGTAATTTGTATCCATGTATTGCCACAAATGTATATAGCCCTCAAAAGCCCAACCACAGTAAGTGCATAGCCTAAAGGCATCTATCCCAGGAGCTCAGCACGCAATATGGGCTGATTAAAAGCTGCCAGGTAATTTCCCCATGGCAGCTCAAGCAGGATGGATGCAACCAGCCCTCAACAAGCCTGCGAGCCCCAGCATCTCCGTGAGCCTTTCTGTAGGACTGACAGAGATCAAGAGCAAGCAGAGGGACCTGCCCGGGGACTAAAACTGGAGAGCATGGCATCTCCAGAGGACCAGGTGGAAAAGGATGGTGACGCACATTTTGGCTGGAGGAAGGAAGCTGGAAGGAGGTGAGATGCAGGCACGGAGGAGGTTGGTGAAGACCTAGCAGACGAGGCTGGAGGCACGACCGAGAGCTGCTTTGCACGACAGGGCCAAATCCGTCGCTGGCACAGCTCCACTCCAGCCGTCTCTGTGTGTTTGTGTAGGGATCCAGCTCTGGCCGTGCTGGGAGGCACCGGCTGTGCGGGGCTGGCGTGCCAGCCTGGAGGCCCAGACACGAGGACAGCGCCAGATGCCCGGCATATTTTGTCAGCTGTGCAGGCTGTGGGTTGTCACACGGGGCTCGGCGTGCACCTGCGCGACCCTGAGCCGCCCGGCTATTAACAGCCGGCGACAGTGCTCTGATGCCGTATCACTGACCACTCTGTTCCCAAGTGAGGTGATAAATCAGCCGTCCTGCTGACAAACCTAGGACTCTTCTGCAGCTGGGATTGATGCAAATGCTAATGCACCTAATACTCACTCCACGGCAGGATTTGGCCGTGTGTGGCCAGCCCAGCCCCACCGTGTCCTGCTGCCTCAAGTTGTTGCTTATGGGAGACCTGGTGCTGCTGGTGCTTCTTGAGGTGATGGGGCTCTGAGGGTCTCCTGATGCAGTTAATGAATGTTTGGGGTCCTCCAAGCAGAGATGAGACCAGGACAGATTTCTGGGAGAGAAGCTAATGTAGGGAGGGCTAACACAAGATATGAAGTCACTGGGCTGTGTTTGAGGACATGTAAAGCACCTAGAGGCAAGAGGTGCGGCAGGCACTGAGTATCATGGGGCTAAAACCTTCTCAAACATGGGCAAGAGCATCTGGAGGGGGTAGGGCACTGATGAAAAAGTCTCTCCATTTCCATCCATTACCTCTTTCCTCACTCCCTCTGCACCCACCTAAGCACCAGCCCTGCACAACACTTGCACGGCCAGGGGAAATGTCCTGCTACATCCAGCCCCTTTGCAAGAAACACACATTGAGCGATGGCCTTCACATTCCTTCTTTTCTTTCACTGCTGACCCAAAATAAGCACAATCTGCCTAATCAACAGGGCTAGTTAGCAGCAGGATGAAATGTCCAACGTGGACCACAGACTCTTGGGGAAATAGATTTTGGTGCCTCAGGTTGCAGTAAAATGATTTCCCAGGCATCACGTGCACAGCACAGCCGGCTCTGTGACTTTTCGTCTTTTTCCTCATCGGTTCTTGGTTCTAGCACAAAGATGATTTTTAATGCCAAATCATTGTGCTCTTTCCCTCTTTATTTCAGGCCGCAGGCTCACCACATTCTGGACTGGTTGCAACCCATCTGGTTTTACTAATACTTCTAATATCATATTTATAACTAGCTAAGGGCTGATCATATGACGGGTGTAATCAATAAGTCATGTGCCAATTGTGGTTATTCTACACCTTAAGCCATTTTTTCTGTATTTTGGTGTCCATAACCTTCTGGGGTATTTGTACATTTTGTTGCTGTTGTGCCTTTCCACCTTTGCAGCCTGGCATTAAAGAAGACCGTCTTAAGTCTCAGTAATTGAGGAAAAAAGAAACATCAGTTTGCTTCCACTCAAAAAAGGAAATGAGATGAGGGGATCAACCAAAGGCTCTGCTTGCCAGATACCACTTGCCACCATCTTTGGCTTTGCTGAAGGAACTTGTGCTTAGAGAAGTTGTTCAAGCTAAACACAATCATCTTCTCAACAAGTTCCTCCTTCCCACCACCAGAAGTATCACCCCACAGGAACCAAAAACATATCTGAAAGTTTTAGCTCACCCGTAGACACCTGTGGCAGTCCAACTTCATATTCAACGGGCACAGGACATCTCCTGGCAGACCATCGAGTGCCAGAGAGTAAAGATCCCTATACTGAAGAGGGAGGTCCCATTGCATGCAGATACCCCCTTCCTGTTCTTTCTGCCCTTCTCACCATATGTGCCTAGGGTGGGCTAGTTGGAGTAATCTCTTGGTAGATGCCTAGATACAGCAACAGATGTTCTTGACTCCTGCTAAAAAGGACTTTAAAATATTTTCAAGAAACTTTGGTTGATGCCATCTTTGAGAAAAAGAAAAAGACAACAACACTTTTAGCTTTGTTTTTAAAAGAGTAAATATCTTTGGTATAAAACCACTGAAGTGATACCAGGCTAGAATCTGGCCCCATGTGGCTTCATGGAGGCAGATGGAGAGTGAATTCTCCGTTTCCACGGGTGCATGTAGCTGGCTATAGCCTGTAAAAGCAGATGATTTAATGATTCATTCTGGCAAGCAGAGAAGGATGACTTCAGGTTTGAGCTTCCCACATCACTTCTACCAGCTCCCCCTAGAGAGCCAACACCTCCGGTGGCCAAGGCGATTGAACACCGCAGAGCCAAGCGGTGCTGCTCCTCAGCCTCTGGAGCAGGAGCATGAAGGAGGGTCTCTCCGTGACATGGGGGAATGCAGCAGCAAAACCAAGGCTGTGCATCAGCCCCAGGAGGACAAAATAAACATCTCCTTTTTATGTGGAGGCTTTCAGCAATAACAACCACTACCTTGTAAGTCGGTTTATTCAGACCAACTCTGCGCTAACGGGATTAACAAGCTCTTCACTGCTTGGATCACTTCACAGTGGCAAGATCCAAAATCAACTGATGGAAAAAAGGGTAATTCCTCCTGCGGAGGGAGCAAGATTGTTTGTGGAACCAAACGATCAAACAATGACTCTGAGCACTGCAACTAGGCCATGCATGGAGACATGTACCCAAACTCTGTTGGGCACTGGTCTGGATAACGCAGGCTCGTAGTGTCATCGCATGGTTGAGACCCCATGTCCTACACTTGGGTGCAGCTCTGTGGGATGGTCAGTGTTCAGAGGTAGGAGAGATGACAGGGGAAAGGAGCAGTCGTTCTCAGGTAAACGTGCTCAACTGTAAACCTCAAGGCAGGGGCTTAGCTGCTGTGAGGGGTGCACACTACTTGAAGGAATTTAAATTACGGAAATGTCCCAGCAGTGTTTCTACTGAGCAGGCACAAATATGACATCCATATCCACCATCATATGAGGACATGCAAAACACTTCTGTTCTTTCCAGAACTGGGTTTCCCCTCCCCACAACTCCTCAACGGCCTTGTACCTGCCACAAACTCCTCCCTCCAAGGAGAAAGAGACTCAAATTCTGTCAGTGCCAGCCTCACCACACTAGTTTTCCAGTTGATCCAGCTCTCGTTGGATTTGGCACCGAAGAGGGTGAATTGGCTGAGCATCAGCACCAGCAGGCTCTTGAAGTTTGTGACAGAAGAGCAAGGCAAATTGTGGAGACCAGAGACCCATCAAGTCTTCACCTTGTATTTCCTAAGCATGGGAGTCACTCGTTGGCCTTGTTTCCTGCTCAGGCTGTATCTCAACCGTTTCCACATAGCATAAATAAACCTAAGGCCCTGCCTGCTCAAGGCATCCTGATGTGTGATCCACCCATCATCTCCACTTGGTACATATGGTCAGAGATGGGCAGGACACCCATGTGTCCTACTATGCTCTGGTGGGAATGAGCTATCTTGCTAGCACCAGGTACCAAAAGTAGCTGTGGCTGTCAGCTGAGGCAACATGGTAGATTCCTCTCCCATCATGTAACCTGGTATTTGGAGACTAGTTTTTAAGAAAGAGGAACATTCAAAGAACCTTCATGAGCGCAAAGGTTTTGCACTAAATGCAGTCATACATTTAAAGTGTGTGCATAATTTTGACTCTGAGAAGTTTTAGGACCTTCTCAGAAATTATTAGAGGTTTCATACATGTCCTGTTTTCCTTTGATCTCTCCCATGGCAGGGAGTGAAGCCATGCAATAGGCATAAGTCAAATTTACCTAGCCAGAACCCCACTAAGTTTCCAGTGTTGACACAGAGCTTGACACTTCAAAATGACATTATTCAGGCTCTTCTCCATCTGGAAGAGTGAATGAACTACAGATGGCTGAAAATGGAGTTTTCTTCTTCTCTCAAAAAAATTATAACTTTTACTTTAAAAAAAAAATAGAAACAGTTGAAAATCAACTTTCTGCTTTTAGCTGAAAAGCTTCAGTAAACATCTGAAATTTCACACTGAAAACAGACACTTCTCAAAAAAACCCATTGCTTAATCTATAATGGCATTTTCTGTCAGGAAAGATTTGAGAGGTAAACATTTTGGAAAAGCCCTGGAAATGTTCTTTTGCCTAGCCCAGATCAGTGCATATTAACCATTTTAAATATCAGTTGGACCTTTCAAAAGAGAAATCATTTAATCCTCCCTTCCAGGTAAGCTCAGTAATAGATCCTCATAATGGTTCTATGGCTTTCCTCCCATCCCATTTCCACCTTGATTGTGAGCAGGTTTAATAGTTATCAAGACACTCACCTGCAGATTTTAAAGGAAATGAGTCTCTTGGGAATTTATCAAGGGCTCTGAATGTTAGGAGCAATCAGTAGCAGGAAAATGGTTATAAGTTAGGGTGAAAGCTAAAATTAAAGAGCCTCAATGTCTTGTTTGACTGTGCATCATGTTTGGCTCTGCTAAAAGGTGGGTGGAAAGCACAAGAATCAAAATGGCCACATGAAAACTGGACTCGGATCCCCACCACATATTTCAGTAGGCTCCTGTTTCAGGGTGGCTAAAGTTTGCTTTCCAATCAACTCAGCCCAGCACCACAAAGAGAAACATTATCAGCTCTTTCTGTTGTGTTAATATCCAATTTATTTTTCAGCAGTGCAATTTCCTGCCTGCTCTTTGAACATCTATCAAAGGACAAGACATCAGATCATGGCAGACATTCTTCTAGTGGTGACATCTGCTAAACTAGTCAGTCTGTTCCTATACAGCCCACTCAATGCATCCTAAAATACTTTATAAGCCACTAGTGGAACAGAGAATGGTAATGTGGGTCCCTGACCTTTATTTGAGCCACCTTGATGTTCAGTACAGATGGGGAATCACACTTCAGCAGCCAGAATTTCTGGGTCCATTCAGCTTAGAGTTTCTGTGTTACCTCCAAACCAAATAAATTTCACTTAACACCATCTGGCACTTCATCTCCTTCACTGTTTTTAATCTGAGAGCATTGGCAAATCTGTATATGAGGCTTAATCCAAAAGCCTCTGAAAACCAATGGAAAGATGGTTTTGGATCATGCCTAAAAGTGCAAGACTTTATTTAGAAACATGCTTTCTATAGCTTTGCTGGAAGATGCTCCTTTGAACAAGTACTCAACCAGCAGTGAACATTGCAAGAAAACATGTGGACACCTAGGAAGAGGTTGGTCTAATTATATTTTGAAAAGCTAAGAAATATCACTAATAAGATACTACCCAAACTCTTATGTGTTAGCTTCATTGATAATTAAAATTATTTAGGCAACACCACTGATACCATGACTATCAATGTGTTTCACAAAAATAGCCAAGTACTGCTAGGGACTATCCACAGATAATTTTCAGAGTTATTCATAGGACCTGCAGTCTTTGCATGACTGTCTCTCCTGTACTATCTGGCTATATCCCAAAATGTTTTCCATACCAGTACTGACTTCTGCCTGAATTTTATGTTCTGCAGCCAGAAAAAAAAAAAAAAAAAAGGTGCCCAAGCGCCTTAGAGTTTTCTTGGAAGTTTGCCTCAACCAGTCACTGTCCAAGGAGTCTTTCTCATTGCTCTCAGCTCTTTACCATCCTTTTGGGTTGTGGTTGCATCTCCTAAGCATGATCTCTGCTATGCTTGAGCCCTGGTCCCTGATGTATGTCTGCTTGACCTCACTCCCATTCTAGTCCTTGTCCTGGATTCTCTCCTTTGTCACTGCTCTTCCTAATCTTCAACTTAATCCCAGACTAAACTTATATGCTTCTTCAGAGAGTTCCTAGCTACATTTAGGGTAAATTTCTGGCCTTTCATCTCACTTACCTGGACTACTGTATTCTTCAAATTCACATCCATTGACCACAGTTGTCCTCATTCACTTCTTTTGAACCCGGCCTGACCCTGACCACCTTGTTGAGTCCTCTTAACAACCAGAGACCTGGTTAAAAAACATGGCCAACTAGTCTTTCAACCAGAGGCGTGGTTAAAATATATGGCCATAGACTGTTCAATAAGCAGTATGCTTGTTTATCTTTTCTCCCAGTTATATACTGAGCTGAGAATTTATGGGGTTGATGGTACAGCAAGTTGGAGGAAGAAAGGAGACTTGCTGAAACATACATCCAAGACCATTTAAGAACAGCAAAAGACTCCATCTCTCTGTATAATGAAAAATAAAACATGTAAAGGTCATTTTCTAGCTATGAGGTCAATTGTCATAGCATAATATGGGTCTGGATGGCGAAATGCTCCTCACCCAAGAAAAAAGAAAAAAAAAAAGGAAAGAAAGGAAAAACTCCATGTTGGCCACATGCAAATTGCTCATTGGTAATCATCCCCTTCTCAGGCTATCCCCAAAGTGTGCCTGAGCATTGTGTGATAAAACCCACCTGTCCCAGACCAAACCCATCCAATGGAGCACACTTGTAATGATTTAAGAGTATGGACAACAGCTCTGTCCTCTGATGTGTTATGCACCTCTGGGCACACTCAGGAGGATGACCCTAGTTTGGCAGTCTCTCTACCCTCCTGACTAAGAAAGCTCTGTCTGATGTGTTGACACAGTTCTCCTATGAGTGTCTTCACCAGGCGCTGGGACAGGAGTGAACTCAACAACAATAACAAACCAATCCATCTTCAGCCAGGTGAGAGACCATCAGTCCTATGACTAGCCAAGGGAGAAAGCGCCAAACCACAGACATGGCAATTGAGCATCAACCGCCTCACACCATCCCTATGTCACCCAGGTGGATGGATGTATCCAATTCTCAGCACTGAATGACTCACGTCCAAGATCAAAGGATAGTCCAACCCAACCCTGAAGGTAAACTCCTGCTCTAAGGCAGCTTCATATCTGAAAATGGATCAACAAGTTTTGGCCAAAGCCCAGTTTTTCAGCAGTCCCAGCACTCCGGGATTTATAGAGAGACTTTGCATTCTGTATCACAAGCTCACTGCTGTACTTCAGCCCATCGCTAATTTCACTTTCCCTATTTCTTTTTGCTACACTGCTCACCAGGACCCTGATCAGTGTAGAAATTCACAAAACTGTCAGAAAGTTGGTAATGTCCACAGAGCATTCATTTATGTGCTGTGAAACATGTTAGAAGGACAAGGTGGAGAAACTGTATTGCAGAACCGGCTTGAATCTTGGCAGACATCATATTTTATATCATATTAAACCTAGGAAGACATTTACTGACTCGTACTAAACCAAGCCATGCAGTAAACTAATGTATAGGTTATCAGTCACATCTTTCATATGTGAAGTAACGGAGCTTTTTCTCTGCTTGTAGGATGCTGACAGGCAGTAACACAAAACTGAACAGTTGTACTGAAAGGAAGTTGAAAGGGAAAGTTAGGAGTCAAATGAATTCAGGTCTCACAGGGTTTATTTAAACAGTACACTTTCAACGCTAAAAGCTAACAGAATGAACAACAGAATAAAGTCTATTAGATGTAAAATATGGGAATGAAGTTCAATAAAAGGAATATAGAAAAAGCATGCACAAAGGTAAGCCAATATTGAAAATTAATATAAATCTATTAACAAACATTCTGAAGAGCAATTTCCTAAAGCTTTGAAAGCTAGTAATAAAAACTGCTCCAAACACTTCTGAAGCAAGTCATTTGCCAGACAGATGTTCAGGCTAATAGATGATCAAGATGCGATAGATGAGCACTCAAGACATGTTATCTCATGATAGCAGAGTCAAATAAATACTGGGGATGCATCCCACGCTACAGCCTTTCCTTACTGAGAGCATGTCTGAAGAGATATCTCAAATTGAAGCATCAGTAGAAAAGATTTTCAAACAAACTGATAAAGTGAATAAGACAAATCTGCACAACCAGATGGTATTCACCCAAGAGCTCTATGGAAATCCAAAGAGGAAATTGCTGAACGGTTATCTGCGAGGCAGAGCCAACGTGCTGTTTAAATCAGCCTCTGCCAAAAGAATAGGCGCAGTAAATGTGATGCAAAATGAAATACCAGCTTCCAGAGGTGGTTTATTGAAGAAATAAATATGGACGAGTATGATTCTGTATCAGGCAAACTGATAAATATTTTAAAAAGGAATATTAGACACATCAGGGAAGAAGGTATAATGGGGAAGAGTCAAGTATTGCACCTATAGGTGGAAGTCATGTCTCACAAGTCAAGTTCTTTGAGGGTATCAGTGAGTTTTGGGGGTGGCGACCTGAGTAATATGGTTCACTTGGATTTCCACATGTGGGAACTTATGAAAAAAATAAGCTGCTCTTGAATAAGGGAGAAGGTCCTCTTGTAGTTCAACAACTGGTTAAAGCTAAGAGACCAAACAAGGAATAAATGACCAGGGAGCCAAACTGCTGAACTGAGTGAGCTTCTATGCTGCTAGGACCTCTGGTGCTCAAGGTACACATTTATTCTAGAAAAGGCGTAAAAAGTGAAAAGCAGGGTGACAACTTTTTCTGACAATACTAAACCATCTAAAATAGTCAAAACTGAAGCTGTGAGCAAGGAAATTCAGAAGGACTGTGTTGGGTTTGTGCCTGGGGTGGGGGTTGGCAGCAGAAGTGGGGGTTACTGGCATGGCCCCTGTAAGAAGCTTTGAGAAGCTTTCCCAGCTCCAAGTCAGACCTGCCCTGGCCAAGGCCAAGACAATCACTGCTTCTGCCATAACATATGTAAGAGGGGAAAAAAGTGTTGGGCAACTTCATTTTCTTTTGGGACAGACTGGGACAGGAGGTAGAGATAACCATGTGGACACCTAGCTCAGTGACGAAGGAGAAGGGAGGCACCTCAGAGCAGCCATTCCCCTTCGGCTCATGGTGAGATGGCAGGCTGAGCCCTTGCAGCCCTCAGAGGCCAACAGTAGAACAGAACCCCATCTGCAGCCTGTGGAGGACCCTACACTGTAGCAGAGGATGGATCTTGAGGCAGGTCATGATGCTGAGGGAGAACTGCACTCGAGTGGTTCATCACTGGGAGAACCACTGCCCACAGAATGGACCCACACTGACAGAAGTTCATGGAGTACCATCTTCTGTGGGAGGGACACTACGTTGCCACAGGGGGAGGACTGTGAGGAGTTTTCCTCCTGAGGAAGGAGTGGCAGAAACAACATAAAATGGACCGGGACTGACTACAACCCCCATTCCCCACCCTCTGTGCCACTGGGGAGGAGGAGGTAGCAGAGCTGGGCCTGGGAAGAAGGGAAGGGTGAGGAAAGGTGTATTTATTTAATCATTTAAATATGATTAATCATTGTATTTATGATTAATAAGATGATCTCCTACTCTGATTCAACTGGTAAATTGATGGTGGTTTTGTTGTTTAAATTAAATTGATTTGGTTTGCCCAAGTCAAGTCCATCCTTTGCCTGTGACCATAATTGGTAAGCCCTCTGGGTCCTTTGTCTTGACCCTCAAGCCTTTTGTTGTATTTTCTCTTCCGCATCCCACCAGAGAAGGGTCAGAGTGAGCAAGTGGCTGCGTGGTTGCTTTGTTGCTGGCTGCATAGGCTCAAACCACGAGAAGGACTTAGAATGCTAAGTGATTGTGCAGTAAAATGGAAGACAACATTCAGAGTAATACAAGTGTGGGAAACCGACCCACTATTTTGAAATGTCTTTCTAAGTGAGCTAAAAAGAACTACAACTCCCATGAATCATTGGGAAGTCCTCCGGAAGCTGGAAGTTGTGGGTGACGCGGCAAGATATAAAAATCTGAGGGAAAACAGAAAACTTTCTCTTTTCCCTCCCTGCCACTTTGAGAGAGCACTGCTGGGACTGTAGCCCGGAGACTGGCTGTGGTCGTATGCGGTGTCTCCTTCTCTTTCTCTCTCTCTTTCTCTCTCGGACGCGTGCTGTAAGGTACTTGATGGACTGCTTCTGCTGAGTACATGCACACCCCGGCCGGGTGTATGCCGCCACTGCCGCCGGGAAAGGACTCTGGGCGTGTAACTGCCCTAAGCCGTTTTAAGGCTGCAAGTCGTAGAAGTCGCGAGCCGAAGAAGAAAACCACTAGCCGCTGCCGAGCCAGTGAGACTGCCATGAGGAAGTTGGCACCGAGCCAGTGCGACTGACGCCGCTCTAAGCTGGGTCCCGTCGTTGTCCACCAGCATGAGCAGCCACAACTGGAGCCGAGCCAAGCCAGATCCCATCATCATCACCAGACCCCGCCTGAATCATCGCCACACGCCGGAAAAGGGGTAGATATACACAAAACACACACACACACACACACAGTTGCACCCACAACACACCATCTACATACAGGTCATATTTTGACCCAATTAAGTTCTTATTTGTCCTATCCCCTCGGTGGTTTTCTAATTCTCCTCAGGGTGGGGAGTGAGTGAGTGTGGCGTAGTGTAGTATTTCTATAGGGTAGATAAGGTTTTTATGTGAATATATATATTTGATAATAAATTTGTTAAATAGTCATCGTTCTCCATAATTGCCTACGTGCCCGGAAGGAGGTATCTCATTTTGTGGTTATCTGCCCTCGATCCCCTTCCCCTTTGGGAGGTGGCACGGACGCTTGCGCACGGCCTGCGACAACAAGTAACGAGAAAAAAGCAATCCTAAGGATACATGCGTAGTGATGAGCATGGAGTTAGCGACTACTGTTGGGAATAAGATCCTGGACGACTGTGGATGGTTTTCTGAAAATGAGAACTTACTGCTCTAAGGGGGTTAAAAAGGCAAAGAGAAAATTTAAAACTAGTAGGAAAAGACTTCAGAGCAAAATAAAGGATTTCTGCACATAGCTCCAGTGCACCAGTCTCACCTAGGACAGAGCAAGGCAAAGAAAGGGCAACAAGACACTAAAGAGGGGAACAGTTTCCAGACAAGAAGAGCCAAAATAGGCTAAACCCCTTCATCTTGGGAGAAAAGAAGACAGAGGGGATCTGAGAGGTCTATGAAGCCATCAGTTGCATGGAGAAGATGAACAGGAAACAATTGTGCACCAATTCTCAGCACATCAAAGGCCAAATACTAAGTAATGGAATGATCAGGCAGACAATTTAGAACAGAAAGAAGGACATTTGTCTCAAAAATGAGTTACAGGACTCCTCACCATGGACAGAAAAAATTACAAATTAGTATAAATGGGCTTGAAATAGTAATGGTAGCTAGCTCCAGCAGGGCTACTAACACCATAGCCCAAACTCAGCCTTTAATTCAGGAGTCCCTTCCCTTAGCTGTTGACTGCTAGAAGCTGGGATGATGTACCATGGGTAGGACCACTCTGTGCTCAACCTGTTTCTTACATTTTTTTAGTTTCTTAATCTTTTTTTGGTTTCTTACAGTGCTATAGGACACAGAGACCACAATGAAGAGGTGGGATGGGGCAAGGAAGGACATGGTTCTGCTGCTGGCCAGGATCCACAGGAGATCAGTAGTACTGCGGGGAGCAACCCACAAGAGAAGTTTTGGCAGAGGTGAGAATGCACCTCACATCCATCTCCACATACAATGCCTCTCCTGACCGCATGACCAGCCTCCCAGCCTCAGACAGATCCTAAACAAAAAAATTGGAAGATTTTTACTGGTTTCAATGATGGATGAGGTCAGATCTCGCTGAAGCCAGACCAGATGCCAGCACAACTGTGCATAAATCAGTGGATTGGCTCACATATGAAGGAAGAGTTGAGGTTTTTTCAGGTCCTTACCCAGCTACTCAGCCTCCCATACATCTCACATCACTGCAGTGCAGGAGATCTGCTCCTTCTGAAGTCAATGGAAGAGTTGTCCATGGCCTTGATGGCTCCAGGGTCACTGTAAAGGCTGCTATGGTATGGCTAAGTCTTCTAGCAGGTTACTGGAGACAAATCTTTCGCCTTCCCTTAGCAAGAAGGAGGCAGTGGTGCGTGTGTCTGAGTAATGCAGTACTTCCACTGGGGCTCGGCTGACAACTTCAGGTTTTTTGAGATTTTAAACAAAAATGTTTTTTATGAAAATGAGCCTCTCGATCTGTAGTGGAACACATCCAAATCTATCTGCAAGACTGCCAAGCACCACCCAGTGCCTTCCACCAAGACATACGTTGATGTTTCAGAAAGTCAGATACCTGATTGGGATTCAAAGATCTTAGGGCCAGAGGGATCCTGTACAAGTATTTAGTCCAGCTTTCCACATAAAATAAATTCATACAATAACTCCTGCACCAAGCCCACAGCTGAAACCATAACACATATTTTTAAAAGATACCCAGCTTTTATTTACACAATTCAAGCACTGTAAACTCCATTATTCCTTTAGGTAAGATATTGCAAAGATCATCATGTTCAGCATAACTACATAGCTCTTATCACAAGCCTCATTTGCTCTGCCTTTGGAAATCATTGCACTTCTTTCATTTTTATAAGGCCACTGGGCAGCAGCTATGTCCTCCTCACAGAGATGTGTGAGCCAAGAGCACCTCACCCTTTGCTCTTTGCTGAGATACACTAACAAAACATCTTTTTCAGCCCTTGGACCACTGTTGCAACCCCTCGAGAGGAGAGGGAGAGGGAGAGGGAGAGGGAGAG
>JAVSBS010008251.1:0-12375 GCA_033124195.1 Coracias cyanogaster | reverse complement strand
AAGTTTTAGAACCTCTTCACTGGAAAAAATGTTAAAGTGGCAAAAAAGAAAAGGAAGAAAGAGAACATATGCCCATATGGGGGGGGGGGATTTATTTAACTTTACTAACTCATTTGTATTCAGTGGTGAAAAGAGGGAAAGGCCTTTCCCGTCATTAATTTTTATGCTGTATGAATACCTTTTGGTAGAGAGGTTGAGTAAGAGAAGGACTTTGCACAATTTCTCATTATACAAAAAGGGCAAAAATGGGCGTTTTCAATTAGTCAAATGGATGAAAATGGTTTGCATAACTATTAGAAAGAGTGGCCCAGATACAAACTCTGTCTCAGCATGTCCCTGGACTGATGATTGTGAGGAATGAAGAAAATGATATTGGAAGAAGAGCCCACTGTACTTACGTTTTCCTGCTCTTTTACTTAAATCAGGTACTAGTGGCCACTGCTGGAATCAGATTAACCTCTTTGTAGCTGGAAGGGCAGCTCTTACACTTTTAGGTTCCCTCACTGTCCTTACTTTCAGAGTATTTTATGTGTTAATACCTGCTATAACTAACATTACCCTTTTATTTTCAAATCCACACAGATTGCCTTATGAATGAAATACTGTTCTTCATTTTGGATTTCTAGTTTGAGAGTAGGATGTTTCAGAGCCCATCATTTGACAGATCTCTCTTGGAGATGTGTAACAGTAAATATTATCAATATACTATGTGTCTGACTCACTTTCTTCTGTGTCTTACATGCTCCCTGATGAGTCACTGTATGGCTTTCTCACTGACTTTTCATGTTTTAGTGTTTTAATGTTTGGGAATTATTTTGATTGGAGGCCATACTTTTCTGTATTTCTATGTATTACATATAACGAAGAATCTTGATGGGAAAATCTGGGAAAAACAGCCGCAGGATGATCACAAGAAAGTCTTTTTTGAATGAAGCAGTTTAGAAATTAAAATAAAAATATAAACTAGTCTTCTCGCCATTGACAAGGCACATGTTGTTGTAGCAGCTGGAAGCAAGCAACCAAGGAAGTCAATTTGCAGGTTGCCATTTGGATGGAGGAGATCCCCATGCTTGCCAGCCTGACTGACAGGGAACAGATTGTGCTGTTAAGTGTGTACTCATAACTCTCCAACTCCTGTATCTCCAAGACTACCTTGCAGCAAATCTGCCAACTGAAAACCTGGATGGTGAACTAGGTGTTGTTGAAATAAAGAGCTTTATATAACAAATATGGATTGCACTCTGACAAAAATGTTTCTTTTGGTGGTTTTCCTCTTCTTCCACCTTCTTCACAGTTGCATGTCGAAAATGATCTGCTGGAATAACTCAGCTAAATTAGATCAGTCCATATAAACTTACAAGGACAGATATTTTTATGTTCATGTGAGTGACTCAGCATATGTTTGCACTGCTAGAATGATAGTACAAAGGCTAATAGTTAATAAAGATTAAATAGGTTTAAAACTGGGGCCTCCAGGCTTTCCTTTTCAGTACCTGAGTTGTTCTACTCTCCTTTTTTCATTATGGGGAAAGTTCTAACAAATGAGAGGGCTTTGTATTCTTAGCAAAGCATAACTGGGGCTGGTATTAACATCTGGTAGCCTATTACTGAGAATCATCTGTCCTACTCTCTACCTGCAGGCAATCTTCTTTTGCAGTATTTCTGCAGATTATCTAGGTAGCAGAAGACATTCCTTGTCGCTCTATAGATTGTGTAGTAGTGAAGACTCTGTATGAGTCCTGGATCTTCTACCGCCTTGCTTTTACCAAATGACAGCCTGTGATTGAGGTTGAGACTGATGTGGCCACAAGGTACGGGAAGTAATTATTTTTATGTATCTCTGTCAGACATCTTTTCCTAGTTTATATTCAAGGTGGTTTGTTTCTATCCATTTGTTATTTTGTCCAGGAACTGAGAAACACGGAAAATTAATGAACCTGTATCAGTTAAGAAAGAGACATATATTTTAATATTATTTCGGTTTTTTGACCCTTTGGCATCTCAGAGAATCTCTGATCTGCCTCAGATTCTTGTGTGAAGGGAAGAACAAGCACTGAGCTTCCTGGGCCGGCCTGTGGAAAGTGTGGTGGGTTGGTACTTCTGTTCAGTATGTTTATCTGGGATTGAGACATTTTAGAGGAGCAACCTGATAGCACCTGTAGGACTGATATGCAGGACAATGGTATGAAGACTTTCTGAGTATTATTGGGTTGTTCAACAGTGTTGTGTATGGATTACAGTCCAATATAGTAAAAAAAAAATCTCAAAGAAGAAACCACTCTTATTGGCCTAGTAAAATTTGATTCTTCTTTTCTTTCATTGTTTATATAAATTAAATGGGTATTCATATTTACCTCCTTTTTACATTTAGAGGAAAACTCTTGAAAGACAAACCTGGTCACCTTTGATACAATAGTGGGATAATTTGCTTTTTTGTCTGTCTTCATATATCATTCTGGAAAGATGTTCCAAAACCAGGCTGCTATGCTCTCAGGGGGAATGATGAAGCTAAGAAATGCTGAGACTTTCTTCCCTGGTCTGCCATTGTTCCTCTCTTAGATATCCATATTAGATGGGAACATCTTCTGGGGATTCCCATCTTTCCCCAGTGGCTGTCAAGGAGGTCTTGCTCTTCAGTTCAGATTTGTAAATTTTTTAGTAGCTGAAAGACAATGGAATAAATCTCTGCTCAATGGTATGAAACAATCAATCCTAAAAGATTCAAGTGATTCGTCTCATCTTGGAGCATTCATCAAAGATAGAGCAGATAAACCATACCATAGAAGTATGTTTTTTAGCCATAATAATGTTTCTGTATGGAGGTCTAAAGTTAGGTGAAAGAGAACCCATGTGCATTCTCTGTTTCTGATGATGGTATTTGTTACAAAATCAACATTCAATAAGGAAAGCTAGAGTAAGATGGCAACACCGAAGTCCATAGTGGCTTACAAAGGTTGAGAACATGGCCAAATATTGTAATGACTGAAGATTTTTGTATTTCTGGCAGATAAGTGTTAACATTTCCAGTAAGTTTGTTTTAAGCCCACTTTTTGTCTGCTCTTTGAACAGGAATGAACTTTGGATAGAGAGTTTTAGAAACCTGGAGACGCTTAGTTTCCTGTGTCCCCTGCATTAGACTGACTGTGTGTGTGTAAAAGATTCGCACCTGTGTAGCTGGCACTTCTCTCGGATTTCTGGACATACAACAGTTAGTAAGTCATTGCTTGGAGCAGTCGGATGGCAGCGTAGTGCTGTGTAACGCTGAAAGCAAGACTGAGAAGTAGCCTGAATATTCATAAACAGTCTGTTTCTCCTTTGAGTCATAGCCCCAGAGGTTCCAGCATTAGCTGTGTTGCTTTAATCTGGTCTAGGGAACTATGCAGCTGTTTCTCATACTGATTCCTAGTAATTCTTTTATAGTATCTGACTTTCTGTGCCACAGCGATTCAGTTATGGAAGAAGCTTAGCAATATTCATTGGCACCCTCATCCCTTTTCTGTTTACTAGAATGAAGTCATTGACATATGGGAACATTTATATGATTGTGTCAGACAAACTAGACCGAAAGCAACAGACAGATGTCTAATAAATTAAATATGCAAGTCTTTAATGTAAATGTATTTGTAAATGATGAAGCAATTAGATTCATGAACAGATGAAAAATGACCATATTAAAAATAACTGAAATCTTATCTCATTACTTCTGGGACAGTTTTTGTGAATCACATTATCACAAAGACAATGTGTTTCTCTTTTAGTATAATTCCTGGTAATTAGCACATTCTTTGTTATTACCATTCTATGCATGAATGTATTTTTCTGTGCCTAAGTGAAGCTTTTAGACAGGTACATTCTGAAGATTTATCATTCACATTAACTTTTATTTGGATATAGCACTAGGTAGATCACAGTAACAGGAGTTTTGATTCATACTCTCAGTAAATATAAAATATCAACAATTGACCTAAAGGTGTCTAATCAAAGTAGCAAAAATAAAATTCTGCCTTTCTTTTGTGCATATATTTTTGTCACTAGGAATTGTAGGTAGATACACAGGGATTGATTTTGAACCACTGAAGACTGGAGGGTTTTGCCACTAGCTGAGGCACAGCTGAGTTATCAGATTTAATATGAAATGCTTTTTATTATAGCAGAAGAGATTCATTTCTGTCTAGCAAATAGCCTCATCTGAGCCATTTTTTTAAACCTCCTCTATAGCCAGTGGAGAGAAGTAAACTGAGATCATGGTCAGAGGCTCACTTTAAGCTAGAAAGCCTCTGCGCTGCTACTGAAAGAGGTGTCCTTTCATGCCCCATTTGTCCCATTGAGCCTCCTATGACTCTTTTAGGAGCTGCTGGAATGAGCAAGGTCAGTGTCCAGCATGCTATCTGTCTCTCTGGAGGGATGCAGGAGAATGGGGAATGTGGAAACATCCCTTTTGGGTTTGCTGATTACACCATGCTGGGTGGTACAGTTGATGTTCCAGAGGGACAGGATGCCATCCAGAGGGACCTGGACAGACTGGAGAGGTGGGCCTAGGTGAACCTCATGAGGTTCAATAAGGCCAAGTGCAGGGTCCTGCACCTGAGCAGGGACAACCAGCATTATCAATATAGGGTGGGAGAAGACATGCTAGAGAGCAGCCCTATGGAAATAGACTCGGGGGTACTAGTAGATGAAAAGCTGGACACGAGCCATCAATGCGCAATGACAACCCAGAAGGACAGTCACATCCTGGGCTGCATCAAAAGAAGCATGGCCAGCAGGTTGAGAGAGGTGATTCTGCCCCTCTACTCTGCCCTGGTGAGACCTCACCTGGAGTATTGCATCCAGCTCTGGAGGCCTCAGCACAAGGAGGATGTGGACCTGTTGAAGTGTGTCTGGAGGAGAGCCATGAAAATGATTCAAGGGCTGGAGCACCTCTCCTATGAAGGCAAACTGAGAGAGTTGGGGTTGTTCAGCCTGGAGAAGAGGAGGCTCCAGGAGGACCTTATAGCAACCTTCCAATACCTGAAAGGGGCCTATAAGAAGGCAGGGGGAGATCTGTCTTGCGTGTTTGTAGTGACAGGACAAGAGGTAATGGTTTTAAGCTAGAAAAGGGTAGATTTGGGTTGGGCATTAGGAAAATGTACTTTAGCTTGAGGGTGGTTGATCACTGGAACAGGTTGCCCACAGAGGTGGTGGAGGCCTCATCCCTGGAGTCATTCAAGGTCAGGCTTGCTGGGGCTCAGAGCAACGTGACCTGGTGAGAGATGTCCCTGCTTGTTGTAGGGGGGTTGGACTAGATGGCATTTAGAGGTCACTTCAAACCCAATACATTCTGTGATTGTATGGTGGCAGTTCAGGATTCAGGTGTTTATACACATGGATGAGAACCCCCTGAGACTTCTTTTCTGAAGCCTTAAGCAGTCCCAACTTGCTCAGCCTCTCTTCATAGGTGAAATGCTCCAGTCCTTTCAGTATCTTTGTGGCCCTTTGTTGGACTCTTTCCAGTATGTCCATGTCTCTGTTGTACTAAGGAACCCAGAACTGGACACAGTACTCCAGGTGTGACCTCACCGGTGTCAGATAGAGGGGAAGGATCTCCTCCCTTGACCTGCTGGCAATGCTTTGTCTAGTGCAGCCAAGGATAACATTGACCTTCTTTGCAGCAAGGGCACATTGCTGGTTCATGTTCAACCTGGTGGCCAACAGGACCTTCACATCTGGTTCTGTCAAGCTGCTTTCCATCTGGGTGGCCCAGAGCATATACTGGTGCTTGGGGTTGTTCCTCTCCAGGCACAGGACTTTGCGCTTCCCCTTGTTGAACAAAAAAAATATTAAAATGCTTTCAACATTTAGAGAAAAATTCTTTTAAACTGTTATAATCACAGTTATACTCCTCCCTGAGGTACAGGGCTTTCTTTACTTTGTCAGGTTCTCTCCTACTGCTCTTGTTTAGTTTATCTGGGTTTTTTCTATTGTCTTCCAAGGAAAAGGAAATATAACATTGGTCTGAAGAGTGTAGTTACAGTATTTTATGGTTTAGACTTGTAGGGAGCTCAGCCCCACACAGCCACTAGCTCATTCCTCCCTCCTGGGATGGGGGAGAGAATCAGAAGGGTAAAAGTGAGACAACTCATGGGTTGAGATAAAGACAGTTTAATAGGTAAAGCAAAAGCCATGCATGCAAGCCAAGCAGAACAAGGAATTAATTCACCACTTCCCATCGGCAGACAGGTATTCAGCCATCTCCAGGAAAGCTGGGCTCCATCACGCATAATGGTTACTTGGAAATACAAAATACCATAACTCCAAATGAGCCCCCTTCCGTCTTCTTCCCCCAGCTTTTATTCCTGAGCATTGTGTCATATGGTATGGAACATCCCTTTGGTCAGCTGGGGTCAGCTGTCCCAGCTGTGCCTCCTCTCAGCTTCTTGTGCACCCCAGTCTACTTGCCGGTGAGGTGGTGTGAGAAGCAGAAAAGGCCTTGACACTGTGTAAGCACTACTCTGTTTCCAGCACAAATCCAATACATAGTCCCATACCAGCAACTATGAAGAAAATTAACTCTATCCCAGTCAAAACCAATACAAGTATACTCAGTAGTTTGAAACAATGCACATCACTTCCTTATATTATTTGTAAACTTAACCAGAGCAGAACTTAGATTTCCATCAACTGATTTATGAGTACACCATACGCTCTAGGAGGATTCTCTGCTACAAAGCTGAGATGTCGCTCTGAAAATCTGCATTCAAAATTTTGTCTCTAACAATTGTGAGTCTCGATGAAAACCACCTTCCCTGCCTTTTCTTGTCAGTCTATTCTGCTTTGAGCCTTAATTCATGAGGAAAGGAGAAGAAAATGAGATGGCTAATGAGGTTGCCTTCCCTCTCCTTTCACCCCTTCTCATGTGAGGACAGCTGAACTTGCTATTTATCAACTAGTGAAGTGGCAAAATTGCAGTGTCATGATTAAAGTGCCACTAGTTTTTGTCTGCCTTACATATCACAGTCATTACTGTAGCAGTTCAGAGGGTGATTTGTAAGTGGTTTAGAATATCTTTTTTTGCCTCCACTGGAGATGAGACGGACTTATGGAGCGGATTTTCATCAACAACCCAGTTTTGTGATGTCTCCATTCAGCAATCAGAGCATTTCAATCCTAATTTAGCTCTTCAGAGCAGGGAGTTTGACTTATTGAACGCTTTAGTGCATCACTTACCATGAGAGGCCCTTTATGTTGCCTGGGACTTCCAATCATTCTGATAATACAAATCATAACAAGCTAGTGCACACGATTATGAAAAAGCCATATGTAACCACATAGTTGTTAAGAGATTTCATTAGCCTATTTTCAGAACAAGCAAAAGTGCAGGATTTGGGAGTGTCCCTGCTCTGTGAAGCTGACTCACATGTAAGTACTTGCAGCGTCAAAATTTGAGCTGGGATTATGCCTAACAGCAGGATGTCTTCCAGATGCTCAACTTCCACATGTGGGCAGAATGGAATGATGTGGCTTTGGATATGGCCCATTGTAGACAATGTCACCTTGCTTTGGTCATCCCCAGAAGACCCATTGGGAGGTGCTAGCCTACTTTTGTGGGAAAACTGGTGTTAAAGAGGCAAAGAATACAGCTGTATACCAGGTATTGACATCAGTATGAACAGGAGCTTTCATTTACGTGCTTCCTTTTCCAGTTTGCTTTCATCGTGTGAAGAAAGACTGCATATATGCTGTGATCTGCTTTTTCTGACAATCTACCAGTGTGTGTTTGAAGGATTTATGTTTATTTTCTCCACAGAGAAGAAAATATTACTTTCATATAAATTCAAACAAGTAATTTTTTTCAAATTCTGGCTAATTCTAGGTTAAATAAGTTGTAAGTAAGAAATAATTATGGCTCATAGATATATTTTGACTTTACTGTGTCAGACAAGTGTGAAGTATACTACAATATTTATTTACTACAACATTTATTTGGGGGAATAGTGAGGTTTGATGACTTCTTAGCCCTTTCCAAATTAATATGTGTCCTTATTATGTATTTATTTTCTTGCGTTATTTCTTTTGCATTCCATGACCTTGAAAATAATCCCAGCATATGTCTGCATTCTTAAAATATTTATATGCCTAGGGAAAAAAAAAGAAACATAATCAGTTCTCATCTTTTCAATTTTTCCTTTTTACAGCTAAAAAACTTTGCTTCCTTGTGGTGATAAGACATCAGTCTGTCTGCGTGACTAATTCAGGCAACAGAGAAGAGGGTGAGGTGGGGAAGAATGGTGGGAGTAAACTACTTACATGAGAATTGGTCATTGTTTTTTAGCTGTCAGAATCAATCCAGATTCCAGTTTTTATGAACTGAAACCCACATTTTCCAGTAAAGCATGAAGCTCTGACTAAGAATTTTGATTCCTAATTAGGAAGTTATTGCCTGTCTCCTTTGGTATTACATAAACTACGCTAGGGCCTAGCCAGACAATAGCAGTGAATCCAGAAGTAGTTAACCTTTTCCTAAGGCATCTGGACTACCACTTGGCTTCAGATATTTAAACCACCATTAAGACAGTTTACTGTAAAGTCTTAGAAAATAGAGAGAAAATCTGTAATAGTAAAACTTATATTCTTCAAATAAAAATAAAACAGGAGCTTTAATTTATGCGCCTCCTTTTCCAGTTTACTTTCATTGTGTGAGCCAAGGCTGTATATATGCTGTGATCTGCTTCTTCTGACAGTTTACCAGTATGTGCTTCTGCTTGAAGGATTTATGTTTTTCTTAGCAGAGAAGAAAATATTAATTTCATATAAATTCAAGGAACATTTGTAGCAAGTAATTTGTCTCCCTTACCCTTACTATATTTGGTGTACTTCTTTGTAAGGTCTTAGCTTTATTATAAAAAACCTACTTCCCTACCTTTTTGTATAGCCATATGCATTGTCTGTGTTCCTGTGATGGAAAGAGCCTGTATTGCAGTATTCACCCAATATCACTATGACAGCTATTTCCAGCTCAGTATACTCTCTCATTTACACATAAAATTCCTTCTGTGTAGTTTTTTCCTAGTTTATTTCTTTTGGACCCAGGAAAGTTACAATACATAAATTCTGTCAATGGCCAATTTTCTAACAGAAAATTGCCAAAACCAAATTTAGGCAAGCTTCCTTTTATTTCAGATACCCAGGAGCTGTGCATTCTCCACTAGGCCTAACCTGAAACATATAGTTTGTAGCTTCTTAAATTATACCTAGTTCAGAATTAAGGCAAGAATTCATGGAGAAAGCTCGTGGTTTCCACAAGCATAAAGAATTCCTAAGGGAGAAGCGTAATAAAAAGCAGACAAGCAATAAAAGTTAAATAAAAATGCCAAAGTTATTTGCAAACCTGCCATCTATCTACAGCTATTGGCTTAGAATGATAGTGAGTGGTGCCAGGGACAAATATAAAACAAATTCATTGCTTACATAGGAATCTTTAAAGGCCATGTGTTAAGTTAATGTGCTGCTGATAACTTATCACATTTTCTGTCTAGACATCCAAGCTAATGTGAATGAGGATATTTTAATGTGATTTTTCCCTCTGGGTTTTTTCCCTCCACAATAATACTGCTTTTCTGCTTCTGTGCTGCTAAGAATAATAATGGAACCTTGCTGTCAATACCTACCCCCGTTCCTTACCATTTCATGACATACTGTGGGATGTGGAGCTTTGGTCATTGAGATGATGTATTTAATTTTGAAAGTAGTCCTTTCTTCCTTGCTTAGAGTATGTGATCAACTAGATATGTTTAGACGGATTCTTGAGAATATTTAGCTCTTGTTTTGCATCTGCTATAGCCCACCTGGGTTATAGGTGGTTAGCAGAAAAGAAAGACAATTCTTCTGGTCTTACACTGGATTTTTATACTGTTGTGGAACAATTCACTTAGATAAGGTTCCATATCAGGAGGAAGGGCTTGGAATTTATAATTTAGGTACTCAGGCTATACCCTGGTTTTATGCTTTAACTTTGTATAAAAACTCCTTCAAAAGGTCTTCTATTAATAAGGTTCTCCTGCCAGAAGATTAAAAACTGGCAAGACTGGGAATTGTCTAAAAAACACTATGGAAACCTGTCTTAGTTATTGAAGTTCTAGCCATCTGAAAACCTGTGTAACATGCTTTGTTATTCAGTAGATTTAGAGTAGCTGGCTAAATGCCATTTACATGTCCATGTAATATTTTTGTTTATATTTTATCCTATCATCAGTTTGTGTTCATGGAATTGAGCCAGATTGGGTCATTTGGCTCATGGAATTGCTTCCATCTTTTTGTCATTAAAATGACGATAATTTTTCCAGTGACCAGTGGACAGATATCCATGCTAGTCTATTAGGTCTCTTAGAAGGTTTCAACAGTATTGGCAATAAGGTATCTTGCCTGAAAGAGAAATATTGTCCAAGGCAGTGTACTAAAATAATTCCTTGAGGGATGTCTCTTTGAGTAGTGAAAGAGGCCTGCAGCTCCAACATTAGATCCTGCACTTGTGGTGTTATCTTTTCTCTTTCAACATTTTCAGGCCTGTCAGGGAGCAGTGGTTGTGGGGCAAAGACCCTCAGACGAGAGCCCTATCCCATGGTACCCAAACCAGAGGGGGAAAGCAGGTCTGGGAGGTAGCAAGGGCAGCCAATGGCCCTGATTGCTAGTCAAAGTTTTGCCAATGGACTTGATCTGAAGCCAAGCTGGGAAGACAAGCCAGCAGGTGAGCATAGCACAAGGCTGGGCACAGGTGTCAGGTAACCCTACAATGCACCTCAGACAAGGACAATGGGCCAGGAGCCTAAAAACAGCTCCCGAGTGAGGTGGAAGCTCCCAACAAGGTTTCTTCTGGCTCTTTCTCACACAGCTCTTTCCTAGCAGTTTTACCCAAGGTTATAGCTGTGCCATGCTGGAGATGGTTTTGAGCACCCACAGCCAAAGTGGGAGGAGGGAAGAGGCTGCAGAACCTGTTGGTACATTCAACAACAGGTGAGGAAAAACAAGTTAGGAATGAATGGGAGGCCAAGACGACTGGAAGAATCACAGTGACTGTTTCTACATGTCTGAAGATATATAGCCTCAAGTTGGTCAATGTAATCTGTAGTTTAGAAATAGCCATGGTTTCTTCTATCATGTTAAGGTAGGTCATCCTATCAATTATAACAGGTAAAAAGTACAGAGAAGAATGAAGATGAAAGATATGAAATTGCATCCATGCAAAGATAGAAAACTAAAACTTAATGTTGAAAAAGATATAACTAGGGGAATTTGATAGCAATTTGCAGACTGACCGTTAAAGAGAAGGTGAATAAGAATGATTAAGAACTTGTTACACTTAATTTCATTAAGGAGTTGGGTTTTTTTAAAGACATAGTTGCTGATAAACTGAAGATAACATAAACAGAAGGAAGTAGCTTTTACGTAATGAACAGCTAAATCATGAAACTTTTGCGGCAGCAGAAGCCTTAAGTCAGAATTAGTCAGAAAGAGTTCAACTACTTTGTGTAGGATAAATCCACAGATGACAAGAAAACTTCATAATCTAGATTTGACTTTTGGTTCAGAGATACCCTAAACCATAGACAGTCAGCAGCTGGAAAGATGTGCCAGGGAAAAAACCTCTCTGAATCAGACATATTTGTTACATAGTGTAATAACATTAAGGTAGTTGAATATTAAGGCAATTAATCATGCCTTCATAATATTTTGTTTTCACTACAGTAGTGCAACATAACTGGGCACAAGTCCTTTAACTCTTAGGATGTATGAAATAATGCACTTCACTACTGCGTGTCTTCTCAGTTACACAGGTGCCAGCATCAAACTTGTCCTTCAGCTAAACCCTGGCTTCCTATGGCACTTTTCATCAGTTTGAAGAGCTTCTTTTCTGCACAATGCAATACTCATGAAGTTTTCCTGGCAAAGCCTGAAGGCTTGGAAAGAAGTCACTGGGGAACTAACAGTCCTCATAAATCTCAGTGTATTTTTTTCTTTCAAAGTGTCTTTTTGTAAAATAAATACACGTGACTATATTTTAAAGAATAACATAACACAACTTCAAAACAAACCACCCCCTCAGAAAACTCAAACGTCAAACCAAATAAAACCTGAATTACAACAGGACTGGCTCTTTGCTCTTTTCTGCTCTTGGAGAGCTGATCAGAAAAATACACAAAAGTGCATAGCCTTACGCTCCACTTTCTGTCCAAACAAAAGTAGCTCAGAGAGTACTGTAGTAATCACATAGGAGAATGAATATAAAACAGGGCAGATGTAACAGTTTATGCTAAAATAAGCCATATTACACTATGTTCAATCAGTGAAACTGTGATAGCTTTTTCTCCTCCCTCCCTTCCTTCCTTTCTTCCTTCCTTC
>JAVSBS010008247.1:42898-56523 GCA_033124195.1 Coracias cyanogaster | reverse complement strand
TGGTGTAGTGGTTAGAGAGATGCTAGGAGAAAGGTTGGACTTGATGACCCTGGAGGTCCTTTCCAACCATAATGATTGTGATTCTGTGATGTTCAAATACCTCATAACTAGAGAGGTAGGGAAAAAGCCTCTTCAGGTGTTAAACTCCTGGGAGGAACTGATTCTTAATGTAATCGTGATGATGTCCTGGGAGTGTTCCCCAAACGCTCTTTTGGACCCTGGTTCAGCAGTGGATCATTTAGCCACGTGCTGCTTCTTAGAAGGGATGAGCTTGAGCGTGCTCTTAAAGCACATGCTGGTCTTAAAGATGTGCTTAAGCCCTGCGGGATTTGAAGGTAAGCTGTGCCTGACAGCATGGATGGCACGAGTCCTTCATCTCTTCTCTTCTGGTGCGCCTGTAGGTGGTCAGTTAAATCTATCACAGACAGCCCTCTGTTTCTGAGCCAAAAATCACCACAATCGCTCCTGTCTAAACTGTCAAACCATTATAATCTCAGAACTTTGCATTTTGTAGCCACTTAGTGGAGAAAAAGTAATTAATTAAACAATGGACACTGATTGTCTCTTTCCTTGTGCCTTCTAGGCTGGTCCTAGGATTTGATCTCTTGGTTTTTGTTTTTGGAAAGTTCCCAGTCGTCTTCTGTACTTGGCTATGCATGTTCTGTGCCACAGTTATTGTTCCATACAATCTTTTCGTCTGGTGGGCCCAAGGCTACTGCAATTCCTCCCATCGTGTAGTCCGCTCTGTCTTCTATGGGATGTTGTTCACGCTCTTCCAAACAGCTGGGCTTGGATTTGGACCAACCTATGTTGCTGTTTCATACAGCCTGCCTCCGGCTTCCCGTTTTATTGTAATACTGGAACAGGTAGGGCCCTACCCAATATCTTTGGATATATTGAATCTTGTTTTCAAAATGGAAAAGGTCCTTTTTCTTAAGGAAGCAGGTGTTGCTTTTATTTACAAAATCAAGCCAGGGCTGTGGATGGTGTTTGTCTTTGACTTGAAGACAGACTTACCAGCAGCAAGTCTAATGAGAAAAAGTAGATAATGAACTGAATTTTGGCCTGGAAACCACTTGGGGTTTTACCCTGTATTTAAGATTTTACTGTAGGTTTGTGGTTTGTTTTTTTTTCTTCTGAATGTACTTCAGGGCTGAAATTCTATTTATTTCTACTTGTCTTGTTGATGCTAAACGCTTAACCAATTTTAAGAACCTGTTGTGCCATAGTTCACAAGGAACCTGTAATGTTCCTCTTTTAAAAAAAAAAAAGGCAAGTACGTAGTCAACAAATGGTTCTTGTTCCCCTTTCTGTTCCTGAGAAGCAACTGTCTTTGTCTTGTAGTCAGAATGTTATTGAGGAATTTTTTCTTTTCTGGGGGAAAGGAAGAGTGCAAGAGTGTAGAGGACTGGTCAGATCATCAGGTTTAAACAAGGATGGTCAGAGATGAGAGTGTAGGCTTGAAGGATCTTAACTGTAGACTACCTCTTTTTGGTCCTTTTGTGTTAAAACAAAATAACCCTGCTCGGCAGCTGTGGTCTGTTTATGTGGGGCACCACCTTATGCCAAAGTAGTGGTAGTTGCTAGAAAATTAATAAAAGTTGGGGTTTTTTTCCTTTGGTTTTAAGTTAATGTTTAGTGGGTAGTGCCTTGCTGCAGTTTTTCAGGGTCCTTGTGTAGGCTCTGGTCCTGGGAGCGTAAAGGAAATGGGTTTTGACTCTCCTGAGCCATGATTGTTAATGCATGTT
Source organism: Coracias cyanogaster (assembly GCA_033124195.1). NCBI lineage: Eukaryota > Metazoa > Chordata > Aves > Coraciiformes > Coraciidae > Coracias > Coracias cyanogaster. The sequence goes on along the minus strand of JAVSBS010008247.1, from coordinate 54,775 downwards.
TCACCTTGCGGTGTTTTAAAGCCATGTCAGTTAAATGGGCTTGTGGGCAGAGGAAGCAGCCCTTTCCTTGTAAAAGGGGTAAATTGAAGAGAAACCAAGATTTCAAAGGTGTTGCCTTAAAATGCTTGACCCAGTCTTTATTGGGATGTTGGGAAAGCGAGAGCATTAAACTGATAGGCTGTTGGTATTACAGGTTCGTCTTGTTATGAAGGCTCACTCGTTCATCCGCGAGAACGTGCCCAGAGTCCTGTCCTCTGTGAAGGACAAGTCCAGTGAGTAACTTGCACTGTGTTTTTTGAGAGCAGTGCATACCAAGCTCTTGTTTTCCCTCCACTGCTTTGAGCTGCCCTCATGAATTGATTGGAGACGTAGGATTTGAGTAGGTGACTTTGGATGGGCCAGTGATGAGGCTCCAGGCTGACCTGCATCATCATTTCAGCCTGAACCTTTGCTTTAGGTTATAGGCAGTAGGCAATGAGCTAGAGTGCTATTCAGGTCTAAGTCATCTCTGTGTCTTAAGTCTTGCTTCAGAAGGACTCCTTTCTGCTTTTATGAGCAAAAGTTGTGTAGAAGCTGCCTGCACAGCCCCCAGTCAGTGCTCTAGTTGAAACAGCAGCAGTCATAGAAGCACAGAAGCTCCCTCAGCAAGGTGTGCCAGAGCTGAGCATGAACCCGCATGTTGATACAGGCCTTATGGCTTCATCCTCCCTAGGAGGAGAGGGAATGTGATACCAAGGTATTAAGCACCACACTATCTGTTAGTAGCCCTCATTTATTAACTATACTTCATGGCATGGTGATTCTACCTGATAGGTCTAATTTGGTTTATTATCTGCAAATCCCATCCTTTCAGTTCCAGACTGAGGTTTTTTTAAGCGATCACGGTTCGATGTTGTGAAAGGGTACTGGGGAAAACTGAACCATCAGTAAGCAAAAGGATTGCAGAGTGTTTTTTTATTTCCCCCTCTTCCAGGCACAGTACCTATTCCCAGAATTTCTCAATACCTGTACTTCCTCTTTGCTCCCACCCTCATCTACAGAGACAACTATCCCAGGTAATGTGAGCAACACCAGTAGAACATTAATCTAAAAACCAAGGTTGATGTTAAGCATCCCTAGATGTGATCTATTTCATTTATGAGTCAGAGCTTTCGTAAAGCTGTGGTTAAGTCAGTAACCTGGCGAGAACAGGACTGGGTCAGGGAAACTCTCTCTAACACTAATAGCGTCTTCACTTTGCAATTCTGGTTTCATTTCTTTGGGAATTGTGCTTGAAGTGAAACACGTTAAGAAATTGCCCCTGAAAGTCTAGTGATACAGAGTTCCTGCAAAAGGCTTGTGTGGTTTATGGGGTGCTCCTAAGCAGACCTGCTTCTAGAGTTTGAGGAGGTAGTTAGGCTGAAGACTTTAAAACTGGGAACTCCCCAACTTCGCTGTACCTTGCTGGGCTGCACTTTGCCAGTGTCAAGTCAGCAGTCCTTTACATGACTATTGGGCAGATCACCACCTCCTATGTAATTGCATAATGCTGCCCTCCATATACTTTTCCTTTTATGGAGTTGCCCTAATTAGTTGAAAATGAGGAAGCAGCAGTTTGGGCAGGCATTTATTGGATGTCAGGAGATGAACTCTGGAATTCAAAAACCAGTCAGTAAAATGAATAATTGAAGGAAGGGTTCTGCTGCTTTGAGGTCCTACCTAGATATGATATCATGTGTTCTTTTCCTAGGAATCCCACAATAAGATGGGGCTACGTAGCTACCAAATTTGCACAGGTGAGTAGTGCAGCTTTCTGAAGAATGCACCTTCAGTGTGGGCTTACCAGAAAAGAGTTAAGTTTTTAGTGACTGAAAAAAGTTATCTTCCTACACTAATGGTTGTGGCAAAGAAAAAAATGAATCCTTGCTTAAATTAGCCTTCAGGATCCAATCCATACAAACAAAAGCTGTGTGTGGAACAACAGCCATGCTCTGTCCCTCTTTGTCAATGCCGAGGTTGACTTGCAACGCACAGGCACAGCTGTCTGTCTGCGGGTATTCCGACCAGTTTGGAAATAGTGAGGCCTGGAGTCCAAATCTTCAGTGCTTATTGGAGCTCAGGGTTGACCTGATCTTCACATTTGTGGACATGAGCTTCAATAGCTTCTTGTGGATATGTCTCTAAGTAACGGCTTGGTGTGACTGAAATTTCAGTCACATGATGCATTCATGTTTTAAAAAGCAAAACAATAGAAAAGAAGAAAAAGCAAAGCATGAAAAGGGCATTGGCTCCTTATGCTTTGACAAAAGAGGATGACAAGCTCACACCTTGCTTACAGCAGTCAGAATATTTAAAGCGTCTTGACCTCAACTTCCAGAACGTGGGTTCATGAGCCAGAGAACAGCTGAGGTGGTTTGGCCTGTAAACATCTCGTTAGGAATAAAAGAAAAGTAAGCTTTAATATTTACTATCTAACAATAGTAAATATTTTTCAATTATTTGTGCCCTTGTCTTTGATGTAGGTCACAGGGTACTTCCCCACATACTTTGGCATGGACACAAACCTTTTGTGTCATAACTTCTGGGTTGGTAGGACCAGAAGAAATTTACAGCTCCTGTAGTAGAAAAGACAAGTTGATTTTGCTCCTGGCCATAGATGGCTGGCTTGTTTTCTCCCTGGACGCTTAGGGAAGTTTCTTAGCAGCAATGTGAAATAAATTATTTTGACTTGTGGTGGCAGCTGCCATTCTTGTCAAGCTGTCAAGTGGTGACGTGTTAATTGTGTGTTTCTGTTTTGGAGTCAGACTTTTTTTCTGTTCCAGGTGCTTGGTTCACTTTTCTATGCCTACTACATCTTTGTGAGGCTCTGCATTCCTCTGTTTCGCAACAGTAGTCAAGAAACCTTCAATCTGCGTGGGCTGGTCCTCTGCATCTTCAACTCCATTCTGCCAGGTAAGACCCAGATTCATCAGTGGCTATTAACCTTATGGAAGAGGCGGAAGGGGAGGGGGAAGCGCTTCGGGTGAGATGCATTCATGACAGGCAAAGATCAGCAAAGGTCTTGTGGGCAGACTTGAGCGTCATGATGTTTAGCATCAGCAGCACAAAATAAAAGCTTGGGATTGAATTTAACTGTCTTCAAAGTCAAGTTCTAGGCGCTGTGGCAGCCTTGCTCTTGCCCTCTGGAGGAAGCATGGCCTGGTGGGGTGGGAAACTGAAATGCTCTTACATTTTGTAGAGGTAGCACAAAGCTCATCTGTGTCAGTGCCTGTAAGAACAGTCTTGACTGTGTTAACATGTTCCAGCTCATAACTGAGAGAAACCACTACAAAATCACTCTGACTCTACCTTGTTTCTAGGTGTACTGATTCTATTCCTGGTTTTCTTTGCCTTCCTTCACTGCTGGCTTAATGCATTTGCTGAGATGCTGCGCTTTGCAGATAGGATGTTCTACAAGGTAAGAAGCAGGAGTTAAAATTTATGAAGCAAGCTTTATAAAGGTTATAAAATTAATTAATTACTCTAATGAAAAGGAAAGAGGAAGAAACTAAAGCATTGTTTGAACTGTGCTGTAGAATAGATCTGATTCCTTCTTGGCAGCCTGAGTTGTTTTAAAGGTATTATACCCTGTGTGTGAACAGAACCAGCCACCAGACCTACTCAATAGCTCTGCTAGCACTGTGTTTGTTCTTTTTATCAGTTTGGGATAAAACCAAACTCTGACATAGAGAGCGGAATGTTGAAAGTGCAATGAAATGCCTTATTTTGTGGTGCAACTTATCCTATTAGCTTGGTATTATTCCAATCGATATTACCAACTTGATATCCAAGACACCTGTAGAATGTTTTGTGCTTAATTAGATTTATATTCTTTCAACTGTGCTTGCAGGACTGGTGGAACTCCACTTCCTACGCAAACTACTACCGAACCTGGAACGTGGTAGTACATGACTGGCTCTATTACTATGCCTACAGGGACTTCCTTTGGGTGAGTAACAACCAGATATGCACTTTTTGTTAATTTAACGTTTAACCACCGAGCAAGATGGTACATTTGTCAAGATGCAGCATCACTGTACATTGAGAAGCACAAAAGTGTCTTGCCTCAGCTGTTGTGGGTAGCCATGGTGCTTTTAGAGATCATTGCTCATTTTCAAGTCCTCAATGTGTGCAAACTGGGTCTGAGATAAAGGAGTGTAAGGACTGACTCAACAGTCTGAATTCACGTTGCACTATTTTGATGAGCTATGGTAGATATTCCATGAGTAGGCTCAACCTGAGTAGTTACACAGGAGACCAGAAATACAGCTGAAGAAAAGCATCTAAAATCCAAGGTGCTCTGTAAAGCACTTAGCATCTCATGTATATACCCTTGGCTGGAGCAGGTGCTTCTGAGCTCAGGTGAAAAGATACAACCCAATGTTGAAAGCACCAAAGTAAAACCATAGCAAACATGTATTCTTCTCTCTTGCAGTTTTTCGGTAAGAAGTTCAAAGCAGCAGCTATGCTGTCTGTCTTCACAGTATCAGCTGCTGTGCACGAGTACGTTCTGAGCATCTGCTTCGGCTACTTCTACCCGGTTCTCTTTTGCCTGTTTATGTGCTTTGGAAGTAAGTTCTCAGGAGAGAGTATGTGAGTGGGTTGTGGGTTTGTACCTTTTATTTTTTACGTAAACATGCTTTGCCCTTCTGATAAGGATGGCAGTTATTCATTAGGTACCAACACACAGAGCTGTTTCTTGTCCAAGAGTCGCAATTGTGGGTCCAGACTTTGTGAATGGATTTTTGCAGCAAAGTAGTTCAGTGGATAACATGCATATTAAAATATATTTATACACATACTGGGTTTGAAAGCTTGGGTCTTGGACGAGCAAGGTATTGGAGAAGAGGAGAGCTCTATATTGATAAACTGCTGTTGATGGGACACTGTACAGTTTTTAATAGCACTGCTTCCTCTTTGCCAAGCCTTAGTTTAGTTGCCGTTTCAGCAGGTTGGAAGTCTTCCTCTTTACAGTCATAATGTAAGACAGATATTACTTTGCCTCTGCAGTGAGGAAGGGAGCCCATTTAGAAGTTAGTCTTGCATTTCATTTTGGGTTTTGAGTTAGAGGGCTCTAATAAACTCTAGGCCACCTCTGCCAGCTTGTCTTGGTCACCAGCATAACACAATATTGATCCCTAGAGGCGTACAGCTGGGCCAGCTTGTTGGCAAACTTACTGGAAGCGTCAGAATCAATTCATAGTATTTGCTCTACTGTTGAACATAATCAGATTTTCTTGTGCTGTGCTGACCTTATGGAGCAGGCTTGTTACTCCAGAGATGAAGTGAAAGGAGGGAAAGATCCAGTGAAATATGACTGTCCCTGGAGTGGTTTAAAAGCTGTGTAGATGTGGTGCTGAGGGACATGGCTAGTGGTGACCTGGCAGTGCTGGGTTAACAGTCAGATTTGATGATCTTAAAGGTCTGTTCCAGCCAGAACAATTCGATGTTTCAACAAAACCAGTTGATCTTTGATTCTTTAATCTTGAGCTTTTCTGAATGATGCTTCTCGTTTCACCTCTTTCCAGTGCTCTTCAACTTCATCCTTAATGACCGTCGGAAAGGGCCCATCTGGAACGTGATCATGTGGACTTCCCTCTTCCTGGGCCAAGGTGTCATCATTTGCCTCTACAGCCAGGAGTGGTATGCCCGCCAGTACTGCCCTATGGCAAATGTGAGTAACTGACCATTCCTGTGGGATAACTGCATGCTGGTGGCTTGTCCTTTCTTGCTGTGGGTACAGGGCAGAAGTCAGATGGCACAAGCCTCTCTGGCAGTGCGCTGTGTCAGTTCATTGGGAGTTTAGTCTAGAAACTGTAGAGAATCTAGGAAAGCTTTTTCTAACAAAAAAGCTTTTCTCAGCTTTCATTGGTGCACTTTCTGTGCTGATATTATTTCACTACTTAACTGAGGGCGTTTTTCGCACATTTCTGAGGACATGAGCCGCTACCTGAGAACACGCTATGCCATTCAGGCAGTGTGAATGGAACTGCAGCACTTGGTCAAACAGGTCAGGACAAACTTTTCTAGGACGCCCACAAAAATTGAGCCTATTGTGCCTCTCCCAGGCTAGCGTGGGTGGTAGTGAGCATTGGTGGCCTATAAATGGTCAGTTTGGGGTTTTGTTGGTGTTACTTTCTCTGACTTAACTCATTTTCTTGGTAGCAGATTCAGTTCTATGTAAAACTTCTTGCTGTCCTAGTTGCTTTCAGTTTTAACGGAAGGTATCCTCAAGTGAAGTGAAATTTAAGTTTTATTCTCTTCAGTGAAAAGTTTGCTGCCATAAATGACTGGCTTCCTTATACAAGAAGCTACTAGACACAGCGTTTACCTCATGTATCAGAGGTGGGTGTAAGGCGGGTGGGCAGGCACACAAGTTGTCACTCTTTGGTGAGGATAAGAATAGGGTTGCAGGATGTGGCAAATGCAGTTTGATCTTTCCTGTTAGGGAAGTTTGACTTCAGCAGACCACACCGCAGCTGGTGCTGTTTGTTGACCTGTGACTAACTTGCTGCCTCTCTGTATTTTGCAGCCCACACTCCTGGACTACTTAAAACCGCGCTCATGGTCCTGTCATATGAAGATGTAAAAATGGTACGCTCTGGCCATGTCATCACAGAAAAAACAGAGTTGTCCTCCAAGTATTTGGACCAATGACCTAACTCACTATGGACTTTTTCTAAGGGAAGTTGTGCCTCCTGATTATTGGGAGAAACTGTAATTTTTTTAAACATTACTGAGGCAAACCAGTTGACCTGGATTGCCACAGGCTTCACAGCCAGCATCTACTACGTGCTGTCCCACTTTGAGCCATTTCCATGCCAGTAAAACAATGAGCTGAAGGTGGAGTCTACTGGAATCCTACTCATCCAGGGTTTCCCCCCCCAAGTTGCTGCTCTTCTGGACAATAGATAGTCTAGTCTGATTTGCTAGTAGCTCATTGCTGGCATCCGTCCATCTTCTTTAGCCACGCCTTGGCAATTTTTTCCCCTCTTGGTAATGGGACATCTACCAAACTTCATTGTCATCCTGTCTGCTGCTGTGGTGTGGACAAGTGGCAGAGCGATGGGATATTTGCCTCTTTGCTCTGAAAATAGCCAAAGTATTCCTGGATGACTCTGAACTGCATTCCATATATTTTGGCTACCTACAGATTTAAAATGGGCAGAGGAAGAGGGGATTGTCAGTTTACTTGTGGCTGCATTGTGGAGAATCAGGTCCATCAGCAGGGCACAGTGTGTGCAGTGTTTATGTGACCTTTTACACTGAAAAGTTATTTTCTCTGTATTAAGTTCCCAACACTCTTACAGCATTTTTGTTCTCTGAAGGTCTTTGCAACTTGAGGAGTAGTGTTTCTTCTAGCTCTTCCTTCCTCCTTCTCCAGCTAATCAATTCTTTTAACACAATTAACTTGTGAAAGAGCTTTTGCTTTAATTTGGCGGGTGCTTTAAGGTATGCAAGTTAGACTTTATTTAGTGCAACAGATTTGAAATACTACGACCCAACTGTAAGAAAATGCAGTCAACTTCACAGGTATGAAGCACGTTCTTATCTGAAATGGCTTCTTCAACATGCCAGCACGTCTCCGTGCCTCTTGCCAATGTGCTTTGCAGCAGCTCCTGACACTGTTGGTGGGAAGTGAGGGTTGACCCAGTGGCTGGAGTCAGAGCTGCTTTGTCATCTGCCTGCATCTGCTCTCATGTCTGGGGACTTGAGGTGAAGAGCGGTTTCCCAGGTGTTGCCCTCTTCTTTCTGAGGAGGTAGGAAATCCTCCCATGCACACGGCCAAAGGCAGAAGTGTTAAGTGAATTTGGTGTTAAATTATTAATAAGGCAGAGTCCCTTCACCTCCCTTGTTCTGTCAAATAATAAGCACAAAAGGGAAGTTAGATGGTATCTGGGTATGTATCTCTCCAGTTTTACTGGAACTGCAGCTTGTACTATGGGAGAGGGAAGGTAACCTGATGGAGGCACCTTAATGTTGGTCAGAGGGATTTCTGAACTACTCAGATGTTTTGGTTTTTTTAATTGACACTTCTTGGTAGCAGCTTTTCATTTCTGACCTACAGCCAAGTATTGGATACTAGCAGTATTAGGACTGTTGATGGACTTGTCTCTTTAGACTGTGTTTGGGGCTCTTATTTTGACTAGTGAATTCCAAACTAACTCCATGAAGGCTTAGCAATACTTCAACTCTTCCAAGTTTTCAGTTTGGTTTAAGAAGGAATCCTGCTCTTCAGAAAGGATGTTGTGTCAGGTCACATTTGCCAAATACAGTGTTTGCGTGTGTGGCTCTCCTCTGAAAACATCTCCTACTTGAACTCGTTTGTTGATGTGGTTGGGTTACTTTCAGAGGAAGGCATTCATGTATATACTCAGACTTGGTGGTATTAGCATCTAAAATCCTGGGAATGAAATGGATTGCTTTATCCTTGTCCTAAGTCTTTCACCGTACCTTTTGTGTGGGAGAAAGGGACAAAAGTGTGGGAGCAACTGAGCTTCCTGTTCGGGGGGGAAAAAAAAAAACAACGCCCAAAGACATCCGCCCTTTTGGCCAAACAGCTTTTGTCACCTTAGTACAGGATGAAATTCAGTCCAGTACTTCTCATTTGTGGTGCTCAACACACACTCCTGTAGAGCTGTAACTGCATTTAAACAGGGTGTGATGGATTAGGGACTTGACTTGTCATCTTGATGCCTGTGTCAGGTCTTGCTGCTGTCTCAGTCTTATCAAAAGGAGATCAAATCCTGGCGCTTTGTGCCGAGTTTTGGCATTTCCCTCACAGCTGGCACTGTCATATTGCTAATAAAGAATATCAGTATTTGCTGTGTCAGCAGCCTTGGTGTTTGAAGCCTGGGGGCTGAGCATCTGGCAAGCAGAAGGCAACCAAAAAGGGATGCTCAGCTGTTGGAACCACTCTGTTTTTGACAGGCTGAGGCTTTTAGCCTTGGAGATCAAGGCATCTGGCAACCATGCTGGCAGGGCATTAACAATTGGAATTACTTTCACGGTTTTTTTTAATTGCTTTTTGAATGTGGGCTTATTTTCCATTTTCCCAAGAGTACTGGAGGGGAAATGCAAAGTCTTGCCCATTGCTTGTTTAGAGTCAATTATACCATGTTTGTTGGGGTTTCCTTAGGCTGCGAGTGCCAGAGCTGGCAGTACAGTGCTCTGGTCAGCAGTGAGGGCGCTGAGGTTCACAACCTGCCCTTTGCAAGTTCTTAATAAGTCTATACTGTTTTCTGTGGTGCTTTCCAACACCCGAACTGCACAGCTTGCTTCCATGGTAACTCCCTCAGTTCTGAGGTGGGAAGCCTGCAGCTTCAGAACGGCAGCCAGCACAGCTGCAGCGCCTTGCTCAGTAACACCACAAAAATCAGCGTTAGCATGGTGAAATGTGTCCCGGGTTCCATGCAGGTAACAGTTTGTTCTCAGGAAGACTGAACCCATGCAGAGTCTTCATGCCTAGTACATCCTTTCTGTTTGGGGTGTTTAGCTTCAAACCTTCGGGGGCAAAGCAGTCCTGCCTCTGAGCTGCTGACCATATGCTGTCCCCTGGCAGGTGCCTGAGTAAGGTGTGTGCTATGTGCTGTGGTGGAAGTGGAGGCAAATCCTGATGTATTTTTTTATATGAAATGGCATGGATTACATGATTGGTCCACTCACTAAAGAACTGAACTGCTTGAGCCCCCACCTTCCGAACACAGATGGGCTGGAAGGATGGTTGGTCCAGTGTGAGCTCTGAGCAAGCCCGCACGCTCTGCGACAGCAGGGTTATGAGCCAGCTCCCTGCAGATCCTCCAAGCCAGCGGAACTCAGCCTTGTCTCTCCTCTCTGTTTCTTGACTCTCCAGAAGCCATCACTTGCCCTGTCGCCTGTAGTGGCAGGGGAAGAGCATGAGCAGAAGATGGCCCAGCAGCCACTGTGTCATGCTGCGTGCCCAGACCCCAGCACCAGCAGTTGGTTCCTTATCTGCAACCTGTATCGTGTTCTGTCATGCAGAAGAGCTGTTTATAATCTACTGTATTACAGCAGTTGAAATATATTTTGCTATTAGGGGAGAAAAAAAATTTGCCTTGGCCTGTTTGTCTCTTCTCTGAGGCTCCTGATTTTGGGAGGGAGATGTTGCAGGAGGGTAAAAGGAGAGGTGCGGCTTGGGGGCAGGGTAAGATATGTGGGGTTGCTTTCCTGGGAAGATGTGGGTCAGCCTTGTGGGGCTGGGGAGGGACTAGAACATTGAGGAGAGTCCTGTATTTCCATGGAGATGGAGCCAGGGATGAGCTGTCTGCAGGTAACAGGGTAGGGGGGACAGTAGCTGTGGAGTGGCCTGAGGCTGCTTGTGCCCATGATGCAGCTCCAGGGAGTCCCAGCCCTCCTGGATGGGGCTGAAGTTCTCCCCCTTCCCAAGGGCAAGGAGGACAGAGGGTGGGAGACAGCTGTGCTGTGCAAGACCCAAGCCTTGAGGCACCAGATGGGACCTCTAAAGGGTGGGGAGGAGATCTCCTCGGCTGGGTTGTGTAGGAAGAAGCTTTTCCACACACCCTTTATTGGGTCCCAAAAAGCAGCAGGAAATGTCAGAGCTACATATGAACTGAGAAGGGCTAGTGGGGGTTTTATAAGCTGTGTGTCGGCTACCACATCTCTGCAAGAGGAGAAGACGTCCTTGGAAGTGCTGGAGAGGAGCACAGGGAAGGAGTTGATGGCTCCTGGAACTGACCACAGTTTCTAACCTCTCCTAATTTAATGCATATTAAATTGGAGCAACTGCCAAATGTGTATCACGCTGGTGATCTCTGCCTTTATTTTGGGCCTGAAAAGGGTTTGTGTGCCAAGAACTCTAGTGTGATACTTCCCAGCTGTGCTCCACATGCTCCAAAGTCTTCTCTGTGTCCTTAAACTGTAGCTGCTGCAGAACAGTGCCATTAATTTTCCCATCCTTTCTAGCAGGGATGTAGTGTACTGCCAAACAGAGCTCTTGAAGAAGGGGAAGAAAAAATATATCTGCTGCCACAAGTTTTTAGCAAATTCTTGTTTCTGAGGAACTAATTAGGCTGCAAGACAAGAAACTACCTGAAAAGATTATACCTACACCCACAACCATGGATCCAAAGGCAAAGAAATGTGGTTAATATAATTAGACAGCACAACACCCAAGGATTGCAGCTGATGAAGGAGCCAAAAGGTTTTAATACCAAGAGCACTTTTATAAAGAACAATATATGTTGGGTGGGCGGAGGGAGCGGGGAAGGCTTCAGATGAAAATTCATGGACATGGCAAAAGTAATGGAAATATGATTATTTTAAATTATATATTGCTAAGAAGAAGTGGTAAGAATAATTGGAGACAAATAAATGTAATTAAATCTCTAGCCCAGTGAAGCATATAGAAGAAGCAGTTCTTAATGCAGTTTGTAGGTGGAAAATCAAACACCCCCACAGAGCATGTAGCAAAGCATCAGGGGCTTCTTCCTGATGGACCTAGTGTCAGGTGTTAGGGGGTTTTTTGGCAATAAATAATAAATTAAGCTTTTAATCCAATGAAGTACAAATGCAGGTGTAATTCTGTTTCTAGATCATTTCTTACTGCTACTTTCCTTGGCTAAGCATTAAAATAAATGTTCACTACGCCCACAACTGGAGCACCAGTTCCTGGACCAACAGTCAATGAAACGGAGCGGTGCCTGGCAGGCAGCCTGGTTCAGCAGGGACTGGGCAGACAGGGCTGTGCGGGGGCTGCGGGCCTTCTACAGCTCGCCCTCCATCCTTCCAGCTTCCCTTTAGTAGCAGGATCCTTCTCTGCATTAAGCTTTACCTTAATTTAGGCAACTTCTGGTGGTTTAGGGTGTTAATATCATTGCA
>JAVSBS010008247.1:18932-30845 GCA_033124195.1 Coracias cyanogaster | reverse complement strand
AGGTCATTGTGTGAGTGGGGCAAGCAGGATTGCTCTTCTGGAGACTTCTCTATTGCAAAGGTCTACAGACAGCTCCTGTCTCTTGTTGACACCAATGGCCTCCTGACTGAAGGGTTTTTCTCCCACTTACGTGATTCTGTGATTCTAAGCACTTGAGGGCACTCGTGCAGGGCTGATGACATTCTGCATCTCTGCAGCTCCTGCTGTGAGATTGTCAATGCCATCATTCGAAAGAAGTGGTCTGAGATGGATTTAGAAGCTGATTTTGAGTGGGAGGAGCTGCATAAGATCAAGGTATTATAAGGTGCCTGTGTTTCCAGCTGTCTAAGCCTGGGGTAGATGGGGTTGCATTTGCTTTGTAAAAGGTAGACAAAAATATGCATGAGGGTTTCAAGAAGGAGGAAGACTCCTGCTACTCCAATGCATTACCCTGGTCCCCCCAACTCCACAGTCCTGGAAAGCAGATAAACCTGGGTCAGGTCATGTTCAGTTTTAATGTTTCCCTTACCCTGTTTCAGGGTACATATGTAAGGGCTCTCCTGCGAGATGTATTCTATATGAGTGGCAGTAGATTCACCTCTGGTTCAAAGCTTGTCAGAGCCATGTACATCCAGACTTGAGCAGTGCCTAGGAGTTCCTGGAGGTAGCTGGTGCAACAGACCTTTAAGCAGATGCCGTCAAAACTTTTTGCAGTCAACTGACTTACATGTCACCTCCTTATTCTACACTCGCAGATAGAGTTCTTAATTACCACCACTGCCATTGCCAGTGTTGTGAGCTTTGCCTGTGGTTTAGGAATGCGAGAGGTAGACCCTTTCTGAAGCCCAAGGCTTCCTTGAGCACAGGGCAAGTGGCATTGCTTCAAAGAATGTAAGAAGTTTGTCTGCAGGGATTGAAAATTCTTGTGCTTCTGTTCTGTGTTACCTTAGCAAGTGAAAAATTAACCCCTGGGATTTACACTCATTTCTCCCTGCATTGGCAGGGCCAGTGGCTGTGACAGAGATGTTCTGCACTGGCCTGATGAGGAGCTTGTGGACAGATGCTATGTCTGAAAGCCTGGAGAAAACTGTCTTCCTTTTTTGTAGGGTGAGGATGGAAGAGACCAGACAGGTCCCTGGAACGGATAAAGACAGAAAGGTGGAATTATACATACGGTGTGGCAGTGAGTTCCTTAGGTTGTATGTTTGTTGTGGATGAAACCATTTCCTTCCATCCTTTCTCAACTGGATCTGCACAGGTATAAGGTGTGGAGAAGCAGAAAGAATGGGAATTGAAACTCCTTCCCTTAGTCCTTCACTGTATTCTATCTCCTTGACATCAAAGCAAGAGGAGAGGAAAAGTTGTTTGTTAAGAATGTGATACCTTGGGCACATTTTCACTCTGCAGTATTTTTAATTACTTCGGTTTGTTGTTTTGTTTTTCTTTCAGAAAAATATTTCCAAGAAAGCATCTCTGTTGAGGACTGCTCAGGTTCCAAAGCTTCTACCTCTGGCCAGTCCCAGGGATCCAGAAAAAGCAAATATTAAAGAACAGCAATGCCTGAGTAGTTTCTTAGTGCCTGTTCATAGTAGCATCTCACCCCAAATCCATTACTTCTTATCCATTACTTCTTATCCATTACCACAACATCTCTGTGCCATCTCAGCACCTATGCTGTTCTAGCTGGCTCTACCACTTCAACATCTGTCTTGCTTGTCATCTGCCTCCTCCCACAGCTCTAATATCTCTAACTTGTAATACCATTGCTATCTCGGCTTTCTTCTTCCCACATCTCTGCTGCCTGTGCACCTTTCTCCCCTTCCCTTGCCTTGTGCTTGCCTCCTGTTTGTGTTCATCAATCTCTTCTTGCTGCTGTATCTCATTCTGCCTAGTCCCTGTTGGATCACACAAGTCAGTCATTTGCATGTCTTCCCTCTTGTATCAAGGTCTTTTTCCTCAGTGCCAGCATGGCCTGGTTGTGTATCTGATAATGGGTACCTCCTTCATCCCCTGGGCTTCAGATGATCCGGTTGGCAGCTGACTGGTTAGGAAGAAATTGTACAGCATTGTATGGACACATTTTTGTTTGTCTTTGAATCACCTTCTTTTGAAGGTTTTGTCCTTCTTTCAGAAAGCATGAAGCAGCCTGAAGTTCTGCATGATCCTGAGGGCCTTTCTCAGATTGCTACCACCAGAGAACAGCCAGTAACAAAGGTCACAAAAATCAGACTTCAGATGATGCCAGTTCACCCGCTCGGTGTGCTGGGATGGTATTTAAATGCTCCATCTCCTTGTGACTTCTGTGATTGGCATCTGAGACCCCTGGCTCTCTATCTGCAGTAGCCCTCCAGCCTCAGCAGGCCAAACTGGCCAGTGAGGTGGCCACCTGGGACTTTGGCCTCTGCTGTGTGCCCAGCCTGGGGCATTCTGTATAGTTATATAGCTTTGCAAGGCCAGCAGAGCTGCCTGGGTTCAGCATGACTCTGCAGTTTGACCCAGTCTCAGCTCAGAAGAGCAGGCAGTGAAATTGTCAGGAATCACATCAGCTCAGACAACCCCTGCCAGCTCCCTTGGAGTAAATTCTATTTGGAAACTAATCCTGAAGGACATTTTTAAATGATGTTTTCTTTCCACAATGTTTTTGAATGTAGTATCTCCTGAAGGTAAAATCACAAGTTTCTGCCAGCTCTGTGTACATAAAAAAGAGAAGATCCTGCAGAACCAAGGCATGCTTTTTGGAACCGAGGGTGCTCTTGGCTATAATTTGCCTTTCCTGTAACTGCAGAGAAGGTACATACTGGAAATAGTTATGCCGACTTCTGCAGATAGGAGCATAAACAGGGCAATGCATAGCCCTGATGTAGTGCTGCCTGTCTCTTGACAGTCATTTCTCAGGCTAAGTGTTGTTCCTCTTGAGACATCATCTGTAAAGGTGTTGGTCCTTGATGTGCCGAGGAATCTTGGTCTGGATGGATCATTTTACATGGAGCTAGAAATGCAGCCAGAGAAGTAAGGATCATCCGCAGCTCACTCTGTGTAGCATTACACCCTTTTGCCCTAGGTTGGGAAGCAGGGGGAGACAGCCTGAGAGATAACCAGAACCAGCCGTACAGAAGTAACTGCACAACTCATATCCACCAGTGGAAGATTACAGAGCTGTTCCACTTCCCAGAGCTAGTTTTCCGTGAGTGGATCACTACTGAGATCTATGACAGACACACAAGCAGGAGCCACAGCTATCCTGGTGCCCTCTCCTGAGAGAGTTCCAGTGGAAGAATGATTTGGATATGAGGTTATGCCTGCAGCTTGGATGCTTTTGTGATCACCAAGAAGTTCACAAATGGATTTTTCTCCCTTCCCAGCCGCTAGTAAGGGATGTGATGTCCACCCAAAGGGCACCTCTAAAACGTGTAGAGATGCCCACAAGCTCACAGCTTGTCCTGGCTCCCCCCCCAGTGGAAGCGAGCAGAAACACAGTCTGTCTGTCCTCTGCACAGCTGATGTGCCTTGCAAGGAACGTGCCAATCCTTAAATGATGCCCTTTCATCCTCTTCCTCTTCCTCCTGTTAGAACTTGGGATAAACACCTTGGTTGCCTCTGTGTGTATGTATGTGTGCATGGGTGGTGACTGGAATCCCTTATCCAGGACTGCGCCATGGGACCCAGCTTATTCCCTTGATGCAGAACCACAAGGCTGGCAGCACCCACCAACCTGCCTGTGTGCTGGGCCCTTTCCTGTTCCCCCATCCATTCTCGGGCTCCCACCTCGCCTGCCTGGCTATTCAGTTTGGGGATGAGGTATTTAAGTACACAGGGCCCAGTCTGTCCTTCCTGCTGAGGTGATGGGGCAGGATGGACCAGACCCCAGGGGTCCCTTTGGGGGTCAAGGTGCTTTTGGCCGTGTGAAGAGACGACACCCCTCACCCTGCTGCTCACACATGTGCCAGCCCTGCTCCTTGTGCTCCCTATTTTTCCCTTTCCAAAACAAGCAGAGGCTTCTTCCATGTACAATCCACTTTATATTACAGGCTTGGGCTGCCTTCCCTCCTGTCTCTAGACCAGGACCTGCTGGTGGGCTGCCTTCTTGGTCTTCTTGGAGCAGGATTGACCAGAGGCAGTGGGGCAATAATTTCTGGGGCAGCTCTTAAAGCATGGGTGAGTCCTTCTTGTCTTTTGTTTCTTGGAGCTTTGTGGTGTCTGTGAGGAGGCTGCTCATTGCCGGAGGACTGTGGGTAGCTGGAGAAGCCAGGTTCATGGCGTCCAAAGGCAAGGGCAAGATGAAAGCAGCAGGTTTCTCTGCAGTAAGGGAGTGCAGTGCATGGAGGTAACGGAGCTGAGCAGCAGCAGGGGTGCTGGACAGGATATCAGCTGCCATCCGCAGGGACTCAGAAGCAGCCTTTTCCCCCTCAGCAGCGATTACCTACCAAGCAGGGGAATAAAAAAATGTTTCCACAAGGCTGGGAGTTAAGAAGGCATGGACTGTTCACTACAGAGAGAGGCTGTCACCATGAAATTCCCATGGCCAGTGTGAGGATAACATTCGGGCTCTCTGAAGATCGCAGCATGTACTAGACCTCTAGATAGATAGATAAATAGATAGACCTCACATCTAACTTGTTTTCCCTAGGCCCATCAAGGCTTACAATTGGACAAAAGCATAGGAGAGGGCAGCCTCCAGGCTAGGCTTGTGGGAGTGGTGCTGGACACCAACCTTACCCAGGCTCTTGAGCAGTTCAATGCAGGGGATGGAGACCAATCTGGGCTGAGCAAGGTGCAGGGTAGGTGACAGTGGTGACAGCCCTGCACTGGGCTCCTAGAGGAGAGCAAAACCCTGAGGAAGACAGCCCCATGGGAATCACTGTGGGCCTGGAGATAATCCCAGACCTCTTTGTGTGTCTTTCTGTTCTACCTGTAGGCCAGGTACCATATCTGGCACTCTACTGGCTAGCCCAGGTGCCTGCTTCAGCTCCCCTTGCCAGACACAGCTCTTGAATAGGAATTACAGCAAACGTGTCTTCTCAGAGCTGTATTCTTGTGTCGCGTGTCCCAGGGACCTTGAACCAAGGGTAGGAAGGGATGAAGGGATGCTTTGGAAGGAGATGAGAAGTATTTAGAGTTGGCATACCCGTGCTTTGGCCTGTCTCTGAGCCTCCGCTTCCACAGCCAGGGACTGCCGGACTTCAGCAGGCAGCTGCACATTGTTGCTGTGGTAGTAAAGGACAGGGATTAGCTGGGCTCTAGGCTCTCCTGGCAGCAAACTGAGCCTTGGAATAGGCTCACCAGTCAGCCTCTGCAGAGCAGTTCACTCGCATTCTTTGCTCTCTGGGCATCTCTCTTTGTGTGTCTCACTTTAACCTCTACTTCCATTCCCATTCTTCTTTTCCAGACTGGTTTTCTAACAATCAGGCTTGAGACCTCTTGTCTCTGTGCCTCTGAGGCTTGAAGTCTGAGCTCACTCTTCGTGAGACAGCAGAGAATTCACTGGGAGACTGTTCTCAAGACAGGCACAGGAACTTCCCTTCTGTTCATAGATTTACTCATTCACCACTTGGCTCTCTTCCATGACACTCTACATGATGGGAGAGTCCCACCTTTCTGCATAGGCTTCTGAATGATGGACTCATCCCCACCACTGCTAAGACCATGGGGCCTTTGATCTAGAGTGGGACACAGGGGGTTCAGTGCCTGCTGCACCTCTTGGGCTACAAGAATTATGTGCAAACTCTGCCTGCAGCAGCAGCAAGGCTGATGAGATCCCAGCTAAGGATCCTGCCCTGGCTGTCAGTGCAGGAGCAAGCAGTCTTCGCAGGGTAAATTTTACATGAGGCAGAAGCTGGAAGGGGCAGAGAAAACAGGAAGGCGAGAGGTGAGGCCCTCCCTTCTGTAGAAGAGCCGCAGGGAGAGAGCCAGAGGCAAAGCAGGAACAGGAGCAGGCAGCAGTGTGCAGGGCAGGACAGATATTTGCAAGGGCCGGGGAAGTCCCCTCTACCAGCGTTTCCTACCTACATTTCTGTTCTCTCCACTTTGATCCCCCAGCAGCCTGTGACAGCATCCAAAGCCACCTGTGAAGAGGAATAGTTTTAGAGCATGGGGAGAACACCAGCCCTGGTCTAGACCCCTTACAGGAGTAAGACAGTGCAGGGACATAAATTCAAGGCAGTTACCTGCAGGACTGTAAGGCAGATTTATTTGTGTGTGCTATTGTGTGAGGCCCCTCAGAAATAAAATTGCTATCCTCACTTCTGATTTGTGTTTTTTCCCAGGGGCTTAGCACAATTTAATCAGTCCATACTGGTTCAAGAGTGGAACCAGTTCAGTTCCATAGGAAACATTCAGTTCCGACTGGTATCACCATGTACATATGTCATGTACAGAGAACTGTTGGTGGAGATCCCATGTATACTGGGTTTATGGCAAATCACGCGGGCTGCAGAATACATTTATTGGAAGAATCTCCTCTATGGGCGAAGTGCTAGAGCAGGGGTATTACAAAGCACTGGTGAAGCTGGTCTAAATGGTTCCTTCATGCCCCTCACACCACATTGTCTGCTACTCACCATGGACGCCTGTGTGGCCCACACTGTATATCCTTCCTCTAAAGTGATCTGAGTCAAAAAAAACCAAGCACAATAAAGCCCTCCCATTTTTCTGTGAAGGAGACACATGGTGTTATTGTACCCTTCTGCAAACCAGTGTCTGAGATTTTGAGGGACTGAGCACCTGAGCTTCTCTTGTGGAGCCTCAGTTCACCCCTTCCTCTGCTGTCTCCCCCCTCTGGAAGCACCTTTATCTCCTGGCTGATGCTCTTCCTCTCCAAGAGAAGTTCAGAGAAGGCTCGATGTGCCAGGAGTCGCTTTGTGGTGGTCTGCACCAGCAGCTGGATGGCATTGGAGATGCTGCTAAGGGTGGTGAGAAGAAGAGAAGCATTCTCCAACCGGTAGTAGCAGACAGCATCTATCTCCAAGGTAACCATGTCTTTGGTCACCACCTAAGCAGAAAACATTAGGGGAGATGGAGCTGGTTCTGACAACTCTAAGGCTGCACAGAAAAGTGCACAATTAAGAGAATGACGAAGACCAGCTGGATGGCTGAGTCTTTGTAGTTTCCATCTTCTGCTATTGACTGACCTGGGGTAAACTATATAACCTCTGGATTTCAGTTCCCTGAGCAGCATCTTTGTGCCTGTCTCCTCAGCCCAGCTGCTGAGCTAGGGACTGTGAGGAGGTTGTCACTCTACACTGTGTTTCCCTGCCCACTGCTGCCTGGTCCATTCCTGTTCTGAGAGCACAGGCTCTCCTGAGGTGTGTGCTTGGTTACTGTATCTCCAGAAGGATTTGCTGTACACCATGAGGGCATACCTGGAGATGCTACCAGACAAGGACAGTCCCACTGGCAAAGCAGCAGCACAGACAACACGTCCCAAAAGGAGAAGAGGGGCTGTGGCTAGGGAGGTTGCAAGTTCAAGGGTTAGAAGCGAGGGTTCAGACCTTTCTTCTGCCCAGGCTTGTACAGGAGCAGAGACTAAGATCTTGGTCTGAGCTCTTGTCTCCGCTGCATGTATTCCTTGGTGTGGTGGATAAATAACGTGGTCCAGTATCTTTGGTTTACCATACTGCAGAGGTAGTATGTTACCGCTAAAGAATGTCAAGTTGGGCAGGATTAAAAGCAGTAGTTTAAAAAAAGAAGAAAATTTGCTATGATGAATTTTTGGCCTTCTACTTTCTGAGGTGTTAGGGTTGCTTTGAGTTTTTTTTTCCAACTTTTCTATGCAGGGATGAAGGCTGGAAGCATATGGTGTAACGTTAAAGAGATCTAAGAATGAATGCAGAAAGGACGTGTCAGCCATACCTGATGAAAGGGGATCTCCAGGGTTTTGAGGCGGAGGTCTATCTTGTGATATGTGTCCAGACAGGGAATGAAAAAGAAAAGGCCTGTGGGAGCAAGATAAAGGCAGCTGCTGATCATCAGAACCACAAAAATTGCCTCTCCTGCTCTGGAGAAGAGAGGAAGGTTTGGCATGCTGAACTACAAAGGAACAGCAATACACTGGCCCTCAGGGGAAAAGCCATTAGAAGCTACAAGACCTAAGAGGAAGGGAGCAAAAACATCTCATCTCCTGTTTGGCTGTGCCTGCTTGGAGGGGACCAGCATGTGACCTTTAGTAGACCATGAAGAAGAGGAATAACATGGCTGGGGGGAGCTCAGTAAACAGCTTACCAGGCCCTCTGGCTCTGCCAGGAAGGAGATGCCCAAGTCGGAAGATGATGGCTCTCTCATACTCCCGTACTACCTGCAGAGGGAAACAAAATCTAGGATGAAGAGGAAGGCATAGGACTGGGGAAAGAGGCCTCACCAGTACAGAAGGATGTCTGTTCTGGGAAAGCCCTGCAAAGGGAGGATTTCAGCATGTGTGAACCAGTGGCATCACCTGTGACTGAGTCCCTTTACTGAAATGGAAGCCCTAGCCCAGAAATGCTGGTTGGCCTTGTGTGCAAGTGGCTTCGGTGCAGCCCTGTGACAGCTTGAGATTTGATGAAAGCCCATATTAGAGTTGCCCAGGGTTTCCCAGCATGTGACCAGCATCCTGCTTCCTTAAGGCTTGGCCAAACTTTAACACCCTGAGCTAAAATTTTCCATGTTGGTTGTTTGCCTCCAAGGGATCCAAGTGTGTGTGTGCTCACATGTGTAAGATCTGAGCCACAATACTGACACTCTTTTTGAGAACAAGATACATGTGAAATTTTCTGAGAAGTGGGAATCAAAATACGCCTATTTGTAGCCATGCTATATATCTGAGAAAAGGGAAGGAAGAAGCAAAAATCTGCGATTAATGGGGAAATCAATTCTCTTAAAACATTTAATTCAAAACTCATTTCCCCCACTGCTGCAATGCAGCCATCTCTGGGCTGGGTGGGCTGAAGATGTGTGAAACTGAGCAGACCTGCAATTTGTTTTAAACAAGAGGAACATAAGCCCCTGCCTGCTCATATTGCAGCAGGAGTATTTGATAGGCAGTGGCTAGGCCCCTGTGCAGCCCTCTGAGGTAGCAACATGTGATAAAGCATAAGGCAAATCTAATGACCAGTCAAAAAAGTATAAACAGAGCCTTAGACCAAAAAGCTTTATGCTCGTGTCTGACATGCTGAACCAGTGGATTACAGATATCCACATCAGACACCAAATACTAAACCTAGAGAGGCCTCAGGATTATTCTTACCTTCATGCAGAACCAGACAGAAATGGGGAAGGTCATTACGACAACCAGGAAAGACAAGATGGTCAGAAGCCACTCACAGATGCTCAGCCCTGGAGACTTTATACCTAGGGAGAAATCCAACATGACTGTGTTAGATATTGGTGGCCTGCCCAGCCCAGCTTCAGTGTTGTCCTTTTCCTAGACCTGGTATGTGAATCATTTGGCTCTCTCGAGCTGGGCTAAAGAATACTCCCTGCCTCAGGAGCTGCCAGGATGGGCTGACAGATTTTGTTCCTGCTTTACAGTCAGAAATTGAGCCACGCCTCTCCATAGCACCTTGACTGGAGAGCAGCCTTCAGCTTGAAGACCTATGGCTACCAAGCAGTGTTGAAAGGTTTGGAATGGGCCGATTGTTGGCTGAGCTGGAATCCCAGGAGCTTATCTGGAAAGATAAGCTAATGGCAAAGTGAAAGATTGTAATTAAGTAGATTTCACCATGCACAGCCTGAAGTGCCCTTCCCTATCAGAGTATCTCAAGTCCTTTTGGAATAGGATTTCAGTCGAATCTGCTCCCCAATGCCACTAGTGCCGCTGAACTCTCCTTCTGCTCTGCAGCAGTCACACCAAGGTACTGGAGGCTGACTGGGGTGGTCAGCACCAGATGAATATTACTCCCTAAAGTGAGTGTGGGTCATGTCCCATACCCTGTCCTAAGCATAACGACATGTCTGAGCAAGGTGGGTGCGATGACATCGTGCAGAGAGCAGAGTCATACTGTGACCCATGCAAGGTCAAAAAGCCCGTAGCTTTCCAGCCCCTTCCCTTCTATAATCCATACCTTCCTCTGGCTGCTCGCTGTCCAGCAACGCAATTGCCTCCATTTCTTCATCAGATATCACATCATCCACATCCACCACCGTGGATGTGTGCACCCTACCATCAGTCCCTGCAGTGCTCTTGATCTCCTTTGGTTTCTCCTGCTTTATGTCTCCCCTTCCTTTGCCAGCTTCTCTGCTGCTCTCCCTCTTCTCTCGTTTGCTCTGTGTAGCCGGAGACTCTCTGCGTCTCCTGTGAGACTCCCTAGAAGAACTCTGAGACCTCTTATCCATCTTCATCTGTGCCAAGGAGCATGCAGCTGCCTGTGGGAGTAGGATGAATTTGTGCTTGAATTTATCACCACGAGCAGGAAAATCAGGCAGGGGAGGAGAGAAGGGGAGGTGTCAGATCAAGGAGATTTGTCTCAAGTTTATCACAGGCTTGTCAGACATAACGGACAGTGAAGTGAGCAAGCTGTTTCCCAGCTGCTCTGATCACACACTGCTGTAGAGATGGGAAGGAAGGATAGACCTGGACAGGGTGGACAGGAAATAAAATACAATCACAAGTGTTCAGATTATTTTTAGTAGTTGCTTTCTGCAGAGTTGTGGAAAAGCAACATAGAAGTAACTGTTGGACATGTGGCTCCAAAGACTTCACATGGTGAGAGTGGCCCAGAGCAATAGGGTGAAAAACCTTCACTGGTGAGACCAGTGGAGAGGGTGTTGCAGAAAGTGGCTGGGTGAGTAGCATCTGCTCTCTAGAAACCCTTTGGCTGGCACAGGGGTAGGATACTGGCAGCAAACTCCTTCTCTCTAGGGTCACATTTTAACACGGGGGAAAATCAGCTGATTCCCTGAATGGGTGCAAAGCATGGAGCCCATTGCAGGGCTAGAGGTGCCGAATCTGTCTTCTAAACTGCCAAAAGCATTTGTGCCTAAATACCTCCCTAGCTTTCCGCAGCAGAAGCAAGGCTGTGCAAACACAGAAGCTTTTTCTTTTTGTGATAAACAGCCTTTGGGGACATCTGCAGAAACCTCTGCAACAAACACTTTTAAAGTCATTTATTTTAATGAAGAAACCAGCACCTGGCTAGAAATCATACTACAGCTAGACAAGTCTGGAACATAAAGAGTTGACTTATCTGTCAACGGGGCAGCGCTGAGCTCAGGGATGTCTGGTCTTTGGTGTGGAGGAGTGGCTGGCAGGAGCCAGGAAGCTGGCCAGGGAGGTGCTGCTTTTGTTTTTGCACAGATTCCTGCTTTATTGGAGACCTGTGGCCCACCCGGAGTCAGGATATTACAGATATTCCAGGCAGGGAGGGCAGGAGCACCAGCTCCCTGCTTTCCCTCCTCTGTCCTGCTGGATGCCTTGTCAGCAGGTAGCAGGGGCAGGGGACAAGGTGGGTGGAAATAGAGTGTAATTAACAAATTTCTGCAGTGTCTGTATGTGCTTTGGAAGTGCTCCAGAAGCCTTCTTCCCTTTGTGTTTATCACTGGGCCAGCTCGGGGCAGAGGTAGATGATCTCCAGCCGCTGAACAGGCAGGTGGGGTGTTCAGCAGCAGCCGTAAATGTCTGCTCAGGCCCGGTTTTGGCCAGGCAGCACGGCCTCGGGTTGATTTCTTGTCAAAAGCACCACGGCATCTCTAACACCGACAAACCTGCAACTTCCCGCTTTTACCCGATGTTTAATTTGGCCGGCGGCTCCCGCCTCCTCCGTTCCCTCGGGACAGAGGAGACGCTTCGAGAGCACACGCTGATGATTTTGCATCCTTTTCGGTCCCAAAATCTGCAGCCCCAGCCCTCCCCGTCATACGGAAACGCGTCCCTGTGTGGAAACCAACCGCCCCAGGCAGGGGATCGCCCCGGCCCGGCGCTGGGGAGGGCGCTGAGGGAGCGGCGGCCGCCGCCCCGCCCTCGCG
>JAVSBS010008246.1:0-17783 GCA_033124195.1 Coracias cyanogaster | reverse complement strand
TGCCAGGCTGGGCAGGGCAGTGGTGGAGTCCCCATCCCTGGAGGGGTTTCTAAGCCGTGGAGATGTGGTGCTGAGGGCCAGGGGTTAGTGGTGCCCTGGCAGTGCTGGGGGAATGATACAGGCCCAGGTTGCCCAGGGAAGCTGTGGATGCTCCATCCCTGGAGGTGTTCAGTACCAGGTTGGATGGGGCTTTGAGCAACCTGGTCTAGTGGGAGGTGTCCCTGCCATGGCAAGAGGGTTGGAACAAGATGATCTTTAAGGTCCCTTCCAACCCAAACCATTCTAGGAGTCTGTGATAATGGTTGGACTTGGTGGTCTGAAAGGTCTCTTCAAACCAAGATGAATCTATGAATGGTGCCAAGGGATGGCACCAAGGGCCATGACACTGGGTTTCTCCAGCTCTTGCTGTCCTGCCTGGCTGGGTCCTCCCCATCTCCTCACCTTTGCCTCACCAGTGTACATGGTGGGTGGGTGATGCTTGTTCCCACCCTG
Organism: Coracias cyanogaster; assembly: GCA_033124195.1. Classification (NCBI taxonomy): domain Eukaryota; kingdom Metazoa; phylum Chordata; class Aves; order Coraciiformes; family Coraciidae; genus Coracias; species Coracias cyanogaster. The sequence continues at coordinate 17,291 of JAVSBS010008246.1, read as the reverse complement.
ATGATGAGGGAGACCCTTCAGCAGGTTTGGGGCCACTGCTGCCCATGGAAGCCTCCCTGCCCTTGGGATCTGATGTGAGGAGGCTCATTTCTGATCACCCTGTGGTTGGTGGGCCCGGTGGAGGACACAACATGTCTCCCTCTCATGGTTTTCCCCAAAAGCAGCCAGTAGTGCTGGGCACAGAGCGGGCCCCGCGGTGATTCCCATCCCTCACAGCCCATCATGGTGCTGGGTCTGCAGCCTCCACCCCGACATGATGATGCTGAGGGAGCTTCCTCCACCCTCCTGGGTGGCAGGGACTCTCCGGCTTCAATGTTCCCCTCATACCCTCTCCATCACACCTCAAACCACCCCTGAGGCTGGGTTTGGGGGGAAGCTGGGTCCCCAGCCATCAGGGCCAGGCTCTCCGTGGCCCCCAACACCCAACAGCAAGAACATCACAACAGCCTCACCCGCCTCTCATGAGACTGGAAAAAATATTGCAAGAGAAAGAGAGAAGGAAGGAAGGAAAGGGGCAAAGATAGATAATGGCTTCTTTTTATTTGCCTTCTGCTCTCTGAGTCATGGTTTTCAGTTTTACTCTCCAACCGCAAAGCCTAAAACTCTTTTTTAAAAAGCCCCGTGAAAGTCAAGGTTCACTTGTAGCCCCATGGCTCTTGGGCTGGGGCTTTAAACACGGCCCCGTCGGGCAGGATGATATCGAGCTGTGTCAGAGTATCTTTTTGCACCCAAACCGCTCAGCCCTTCTTCCACTTCCTCTCTTTGAAAGCAGCCCCATCTTTCATCACCACGCTTTAAATGAATCGTCTCTGTTCTCGCCCCACGGCCCTGGGAGTTAGACTTAAACTTGTTGTTTCTGCTTCATTTCAAGAGATGTGAACTGTGTCCCCACAAAGATGGAGCCCTGAAACGGACCGACAACGGAGGTGAGTACGTCTGAGTGGAGCCGGGGATGTCACACCGAGCTTCTGGGGACTCGGCGGCTGTCCCGGGTGCAAAATAATTCGTTGCTGAGCCTGTGTCACCAGAAAGGGCAGGCTGGAGGCTCCAGAGTAATGAAAACACTCTGCCTTTTCCTTGCAGACCTTCACTTTCTGAAGCCTCCACGGTGAGAAGACCTTTCCCGGGGTGGGGCGGGGGGAGCCTGCCTGGCCTCTGGCTGGCATCGAAGACAGCCCCTGAAATGTGCCGTTTCTTGAGCTTAACCTTGCAGAAACCGGCGCACGGTCTGGCGCTGGTGACAGAAATGGGGACATTGCAGAGCTTGGCGCTTCACACTTGTGCGGTGTGATCCTCGAGTTAACAGAGCCTCAGCCTTGAGTCCCCATCCAGGAGCAGGGACCCGGGCACAGTAAAGAGGCTTTTCCCTGCAGGACTTATCGATGATGCTTCTCAAGCTGTGGTGTGGGAAGTGCTGGGGAGTGTGACGGCAGCTCTCAGAGCTTGCAGCTGTGGATGCTACTGGCTGTAGAGATCCAACTTCATTTTTCTCCAAACCTTATTTTTCAGAATTTTTTTCTGTACCTACCAGCCACGTACCTTAATACACAAAGAGTTAAATTAGGCAAGGAGGTCCTTATTCTGATAGCTCCCAGATTTCGAGAAGAAGCACTAAGTCAAGGATATTTTGTAGAAGCATCTGCTAGAGCTGGTCATAAGTGCCAAAAGCCTTAGTGCAGTAGCACATGTACAGTCCTGGGGGATGGTTTTATAAAAACATCGCATCTTCCAAACGTGTCATTACATGGTTTGGCCAGGTCTGTGTAGATAGGCACAAGGAGTGTCAGAGCCATGTCACCGCACAGAATTCTATAGCCCAAGTCCTTACGGTGCTGTAATCATGGGGTTTGGTTCCGCCTGCCCAGGCAGATCCATCCCAGTTCTAGCTAAATCCTTCCAGTGTAGCAGCCATACCAGTATGGCTCAGCCCCTCAAAGGCTCCCGATCTTCAGACTTTTCTCAGTTCTGTCCTGACCGGATGGAATTTTGACTTAGACATCTGATTTGGGAAGTGTCCTGGTGGATTTAGATTTTAATCTAACTTGGCTTGCTGAAGAAGAGCCTTCTTTGGCCGTTGATAAGAGCCAGTAAAGGGAGCTTTGTTTTTGGTGGCATGGGTCTACATGTCAAAACTGTTCCATCAGCATCATTTGATGCTTTTCCTGGGTTTGGTTTGGTCTTTGACGCTGGGTCTGAAGTGCTGAGAGGGTGCTTTTAAGAATGACGAGCGTTGTACCTGTCTTTTCCCAAAGAAATCTCTTTGTCTTCTTACTGAACCTGGAGGTGGTATCCATCTTTCACCCACAAAACCTTTGCTTCCTAACCAAGTTACAACAACCAGTATTTCAAATCAGGCATCAACCTTAGGTTGGCTCCCTTCCTACACTCTTCCTTCTCTCCCTGCCATGCTTGTCTTCAGCCCCGTCTGAGGCTGAGACTCTTCTGGGTTGCCCCCTGTGCATCTCCACTCTGTGTCTTGTTTGCTTCCCCAGGGTGGGCCCATGTCGTCTGCGCCTTGTACATCCCAGAGGTGCAGTTTGCCAACGTGCTCACCATGGAGCCGATTGTCCTGCAGTATGTACCCCACGACCGCTTCAACAAGGTAAGGCCAGCTCTTTCTCCTGCTGTCCCACCTTGGCTTTTTTGGGGTCATCTTAGTCTACCACATCTCCTGTCCAGTTGATTTTAAGTTCTAGGTCCTCCTGTTCCTTTAAAAATAGCTAACAAAGTAAATCCTCATTCTCATAAATAACTTTTTTGGTTCTCCATTTTTCTCTTCCCCAACTCCCTGCAACATGAGCAACCTCCACCTTGGAGCTGCATGTTGGTTACTCCCCTTTTTGACCTGACGCGGTTGTTATCTGAGGAGAAAATGTGTGAATTTTGTGCATGCCACCAAGAAATAACCCAGAGCTGTTGTCACAGGAAGGAGGCGACTGGACACGGAGTTAGGAGTTCTCCTGGTGAGAGTGAAGCAGATATTTTGTCAGCCTCTTTGAGTGAGCACTCTTCCTTTTTCGTTTTTGTTTTTTTTTTTCAGACCTGCTATATCTGTGAAGAGCAGGGCAGGGAGAGCAAAGCAGCCTCCGGAGCCTGCATGGCCTGTAACCGGCACGGCTGCCGGCAAGCCTTCCATGTCACCTGGTGAGTTCTCCACCACAACACCCCCAGAACAGCCCCAGCTGCCAGGTTCTGCTGCTGTGGCCTTGAGCCCGTGCTACATGGGTGGCGTTGGGCTAGTCATCCTGGGTTGGTTCTGTGCCAGGGGCATCTCGTCCTTGCGCAGTTTGTGAGGGGAACTTCCCCAGGAAGGCGAGGTTTCAGCAGCGAGCCTTCCCTGCTGAGAAGAAGGTTGGGGATTTCCCTGAGACTATGTGGAATCCAAGAGAAGAGATGAGTCACGAGGCAGGAATGTTCCTTCTCCAGCAGAGCACGTGCTGGAGTATCATCAGCCGGTGTGATTTTCAGGGCTGATATCCTCACATGCCCTCAAAGCCTGAAAACAACATTTCCTACCTGTGGAGCCGCGAGGTTCCCAGCTTTGCATGGATTACTTGCTCATAAAGTTTCTTTTGTTGGAATTGTCACAGCTCTCCCAGGCCTCCCTTAAGAAAAGCAAAAATGGCAATCTGGGTGAAAAGTACTGACCGTTTTTGAAGATCTTAATATGAATTGAGAATAATCTGAATGTTTCCCCCCATTCTTTCATACCATTTGCCAAGCAGAGCAGGAAACTTCAGGACCCTGCCTGGGTATCCTGAGCTATTCTTTGCCCTGAGATGGGATGTGGGGTCTGGCTCCACAATTTGCTTCATCCTCCTCCTAACTGCATGTGTTTCAGCGCCCAGATGGCTGGCCTCTTGTGTGAAGAGGAAGTCCTAGAAGTCGACAATGTCAAATATTGTGGCTACTGCAAGTACCACTTCAATAAAATGGTGAGTTTCTTCATGCCTGCAATGGAATTAATTTGTCACATAAAAGGCATTGGCTTCATCCTAGGTTGTATCTGTGCTCAGAGCAGTAAGATGTGCCGTGGCCACCTAAACAAGGTCTGCAGCCTCCTGCCCTTTTCAGCCATTCGGCCAGAGACACGTAGGAATAAAGATTATTTTATATTTTGCATTTCTATAGCATCATTAAACCAATTTTCAAAACCAGGGGTTGAATTCTTCCCATCTGTTTTGGCTTCCCTGGCCCAAAAGAAGTCCCAAGAAAGGCGAGCAGCCGTGATGTTTGGTGCTCCAGGGAGTTCTGGGGGTAGCTCAGGCATCCTGGGCAGGAGGGTAACACAGAATGGTCAGAACTCCTGCTGAGGACAGGGCCAGCCCAGGAGAGACATGGAGGCATTCGCTGGTGGAAGGGTATTTGGGGCAAAGGATTCATGGGGGCCAGGAATGACAGTGATGAGAGGAAAGAGAGGAACCCTTTTCCTGTTCTGCATAATGAGTAGACACCTGCTCTGCCCCCTCCAGCAAAAGGGAAACTCGATCTTCTCTCCAGAGCTTTATGTCTCAGTGGCTCCTTTGTTGCTGGCCTTTCCCACTGTCCTTCCTGCTTATCAGCACCGTCACTTACAGTGACGGATGCCTTGAGCTTCCCCTCAAAGTCAAGCTGGAGGACACCTTCCCTGCCCTTCGGGTACCCTCAGTATCTGACCTAAGTGTAGCTCCGTATCAGGTTTCCTGATGCTGACATAGATAGCAGGAGGTTGCTAGTGCCTGGAGAACGGGGCATCCTTCCACATCCCCCATGCCCCGCTCTGGACCGAAGGCTGGACGCTGTCGTTCACGAGGACCACCTTGTCTGAGCAACGCTGCTGCCGTTTATCTTCTTGTTTCTTGAATGGTCCCTTAGCAGCCGTGCCTTTCATGTACAGGTGTCTGTGTGTGTGGGCCTTCAAGAACCAAGGATCTAGGGGGTTAGATCCACGTGCTGTTTGTAAGCCTGCTAGTGTGGTACCCACTGTGGTCCCCATGTTTGGAACCAGGCTGGGCATCGGGTGTTCCATGCCTACCACAGGCAGGACCAAAGGAGTTTGGTCCTGCACACGGTAGACAAGCCATTTACTGTACTTTGCTCACTGTAATGTTGAAAGCTGGACTCTATAACACTGTTTTTTCCCTTTTTCTTGTGTTCTCCAACTCCCCTCCCCTTCCCCGCTTACCTCAGAAGACCTCACGTCACTCTGGAGGTAGCTCCTTCATTGCTGGCAGAAGGAGTCGATCCACATCCCCTGCTCAAGAGAAGCACGTCTCCCACCACGAAAGGCCAAAGAAGGTAAGATCTGCACGGGGTTTGTCAACCCAGAGAGGCACCGTCATGTGGGGTGGAGGCGAGAAGGTGAAGAGCGTGCGGGAAGCACCGATGGCTCCTCAGGCGAGCCCTGACTCTGCAAAGGGTCTCACAGTCAGGGATGGGAATGGTGGCTGCATTTTTAAACAGAAGCGTGTGAGCAAAGAGAGCAGCTCTGCCCTGGGGACCGTGGCGCTGGGGTTGTGTCTGCAGATTATGCCAGAAGGGTCCTGGCAGAACACGCCTGTGAAACGTGCAGCTCCCCCCTTCCTGTCTCGTGGCGAGTCCACTTGGAGGATGACGCTGTGCTGTGGTTTCCAGCTGCCGGGCTGGTCGGAGTGGAAGTCGTTTGGGCTGTGGTTTTAAATGCGGCAGCTTGAGAACATGAACGGGAGGTCGTTGTCCTCTGACCCCAGAGTCCAAGCTTTAAAGGACAAAAAGATAGCGATTGGTAACCTGCGTTGCGGGCAGCAGGTTAATTGTAGGCAAGAGCAATAATTAGTATAAACTAGGTAGTGCTTTGTCAGATTAACCAGCCGCAGGGATTCTGCCTGCTTCAAGTCTGCTGGTGAAAAGAGTTTATCTTCATTAAACAATTACTGAGGAGAACATTGTGTGCAGGTCTGGCTGGTACCGTGGTTATTTATCTAACTCTTGCTGGTTAAGACCTACTCCTCCGAACTGCTGCAGTGTTACAGGACATGTTAACAGCACGCCAAGGTTCATAATTAACCAGCTGACTCACATGACAAATGCTCATGTTTCAAGGAAAAGCAGCAGTGAACGTATAAGGCAAGGTCCCAGAGACTCCTGGGTTCTGACAGGGAGAAATTAGAAGGAAATTCCTTACCCTGAGGTGGTGAGACCCTGGCACAGGTTGCCCAGGGATGTGGTGGATTCTCCAGCCCTGGAGGTGTTCAAGGCCAGGTTAGACAGGGCTCTGAGAAACCTGGTCTAGTGGGAGGTGTCCCTGCCATGGCAGGGGAGTTGGAACGAGATGATCTTTGAGGTCCCTTCCAACCCAAACCATTCCATGATTCTGTGACAGGGGTGCGGGTTCCAATCTGCAAGGATCTGCACCGAAAGAAATAAGGAGACCTGAGGCTGGTGAGGTATTTGTCGTCTATAACAATAGATAGCCGTAAAAGGCAGGACACGTGGTTTTTTTGGAGGATTGAGGTTCTAAAGCAAGTGGCAGCAGCATAAAGAACCTTTCCTACCCCTCGATGGATACAGCCTTTGCACTATCAGGAACCTGCCATATAGTCTCACATATGGCCACCCTCCCTCGCAGCCCATCTGTCCAGAGCAGCGGGGCAGGATCTGAACCAGAAATAACTTTGAGAGGGATACGGCCAGTACGGTCCGATTGCTTCTGATCCTTTATGGGCCATATCCTGGTTGTTGTTAGCAGAAATCGATTCATAGCTACCAAGCAACCTCTGGATATATTCCACTAGAGCTAGGAGCCAAGTTGACCTTGTTGTGTAAACACGGTTGGTGATACCCCTGCAAATCCTGGTGCAGGTCTTACAGGTCTCGCCATAGGTGTCTGGCTGTTTACTTCTTTTTTCTCTGTTTGTGTCACGTCGCAGTCGGCATCCTCACGATGCGTCAGTGATTTTGAGTGGTAATATTAGTGACCCACATCCAGAAACAGCCCCGTGACACGCCGGTGGGTTATGTGGCCTAAGTCTGATGGATCTCAGCCCAGTCTCCAGAGGAGAAGGGCATCCAGGCTTTCCAAACCACCGTGGCCACCGGCTAACACTGACTGACACCCTCCTGGCATGCCCAGCTGAGAGCCCGTAAATTCCGTGGGCAGGAAAGTCATCCCTTTCTTTATTTACAGCGGTTATCCCGCAATATCCAGCTTGAAACGCTGCCCACCGTGTCCGGGACGTGTTTGGGAAGCTTGCCCAGCCCGTACCCGATACACGGACAAACAAGGCAAACCTCGACACTTCCTCGGGGGAGTATTTGCCTCCTCTTGTGTGTTCAGCTGCCGCGGGAGGGAGGGAGAAGGAGCATCTGTGGCACGGCCGGGGAGCGGGTGCTTGGCACAAGGTGAACGGCCGGACGGGAACGGGCTATTTTTAGCCGACGGGGGGGTGGGGGAGTGGGCAGGATCCTGGCGATTGACAGCGGCTTTGGAGAGCTCAGCGGTAATGATAAGTGACAGACGGGGCAAGTCCAAGGCTGGGGACCCGGCGAGGGTTTCTATATTTGCCCAGCTCCTGGCGGGAGTGGGCCCATGTGCCTGGCAGGTAGGAGCTGGGGAGGTGCCACCGCTTCCCGGCTTTGCTTGGAAAGCAGGTCAGCACCAGGGGGAGAGCGAAAACTGGAGGAATATGGATTTATTTATAGGCTTCTCGGCGGCGCTTGCCACTATTGTTAGCCTCTGGGTTCCTCCAGAAACGTGCAGAGACTCCGTCTGGCTGCTGCCTCGTTGCTCTTCCCCTCCCGATGCCTCGGCGGGTTTGCCAGCAGCAGATCCCGTGGAGGCCCCTTCCAGGGCCGGGAGCTTGGCACGAGTGCGAGAGCAGCTCCTTCCACTTGGAGAGGGAAGGGAAAGGGGGCCGAGGGGTGGGAAGCAGCTGAGATGGGCAGGGGGAGGAAGGCGCTGGGCTTCCAGGGGTGTTGGGTAGCTCACAGGTCTGGGAGGGTTGTGGGGAAGGGCTGGGCGTGAGCCGCTGTGGGAACAGAGACCTTTCCAAGGGGTACCCAAAGAGGGGGCAGAGCCGTTACTCCCACAGGGTCCTGGAGTACGTGACCAGCAGTGCATGAGCTAATCGCACATATTTCAGAGGAACTGGGCGTGCTGCTGTGCTGAGCTGAAGGTGAACAGCTTTTTCTTGAGCCTGTCCAGCTGTGCAGCTGGCTGACCCCGTCCTCCCGGAGCCGGAGGCGTTGCAGGGAGTGGATCACTCAGCAGCAGACCCAAGGGCACGTGAGGCCCTGGCTGCAGGTGCTCCTGGCTCTCTGCTCCAGAAGGAGCTCGGTGCCTGACAGCTCCCTTCCCATGCTGTTGACTTGGGCTTTATGGAGGAGAGCTCTGGCAGAGTTAATGACTATGTGAGGGGCACGGGATTTAACCCAGTGGCTTCGGCAAGACAGCAACGGCTTGGGCTTGGGGCTCCTAAGCCCTGCTGTAAAACAGTTCAGCCGTTGTAAAGAGTCTTGTTCTCTGCAGAACAAGGGACAATTGTGACGTGGGGCTGCAAGCCAGCGTTGGCGGCCCGCGCCTCTTGCAAGCACAGACGATACCAGCCCAAGCAGTTCCTTCTGTGCTGTCCTGAAAATGGGAAAGCTCCAGGCTTTGGGTTTTCCTCAGAACATACCAGGCCTTAGCAAACGCAGCCCCGTTTCTTGCTTTGGGGTTGGTATTGCAATGCGTGTGCTCTGCCCTGGGGGAGCCTTTGCGGGGTTTGTTTGTTTAAAAAAAGAAAGAAGAAAGAAAGGAAGAAAACAATAGCTAAATACCAAGAAAATGCTGGATGACGCACAGAGGTTGAATGAAGTACAGATGTCCTGTCACCTATATTGTCTGCTAGAAACGCATAGAAAAAAATTACCACACTCTGTGGAATGAAATTTGTCACGCCAGGAGCAGACGGGAGCACGTGAGCTACATCTTTAGGCATATACCCAGGGAGGGAGACACTCATCCAGTGTAATTCTTAGTGAGCACCTGGAACCCATAAGCAAAATCAGGGGACTTCTAGAATCATAACATTGTTTTGGTTGGAAGAGACCTTTAAGATCGTGGAGTCCAACCATTCCCCAGCCCTGCCAGGGCACCACTAACCCCTGGCCCTCAGCACCACATCTCCACGGCTTGGAAACCCCTCCAGGGATGGGGACTCCACCACTGCCCTGCCCAGCCTGGCACAGCCCCTCACAACCCTTTCCATGATGAAATTATTCCTCATGTCCAACCTCAACCTCCCCTGGTGTGACTTGAGGCTGTTTCCTCTTGTCCTATCCATTAATTTGGGTATGGGACATCGTTATGAGAGGTATGGTCCCTGCCTAGTGATGCAGGAAAGGGAAGCAGGCACTTGGAGTGAACAAGCCCACCTTCAGTCATTCCTCAGGTCTGGGTACAGAACCAGCTCTCCACAATCATAACCCACCTTAGCACCTGAACTGCTTCCCTAGCTACCGCGGGGATGACTTTATTGGGGTCCAGGGGCTGTGTCCATCTTGCCCCCCATCCCTTTAGCACCGACCAGAGCAGCACAGGAGCTCCCAGTCCAGCAGCACTCGGCAGATGCTCGGCAGAACCTGCGTCCCTGCAGCCACTGCCTGTCTGTCTGGACCCGATGCCAGTGGAGGAAGGGAGCCAAGGATCCAGGCTGGCAGACTGAGCATACTGGGGAAGTTGTACTGGGCTGAAATCTACCCAGTGGCTCTGTGAGGGGCTTTGTGTTTGCATTCGAGTCGGTGACCGAGGTCTGCCCCTTGGAGTTTTGTGTCCATGCAGGCACCGAAGGGCAGAGTGGGTGTTTTTTTTCCAAGTGGGATGCAGGTGGCTGCTTGCCAGCCCAGCATGGATTTTTTGGGAAGGAGCTCAGGACCTCAGCCTGCTCTGATTGAGCTGTAGTAGCCTTGTTGCATCGCACTCTTGACCAGCTTTCTGTACCCTCTGGGTGTGGGGGTGCTTCACCACCCCCAGCAAACCCTTCCCTTAGAAGCTGCAGCGATGGTTGGAGAGCACACAAAGCCCGGCGAGGGCTGGCCACGAGTCCTTGGGTACAAACTCAGGGGGTGCCCCAAAGCGACCCACAAAATCCCCAGCGTGGCCCTGGGTCTCAGGAGAGGTTTAGTATCCCTCTGCTTGGTGTTGCTGCCTTCCTCCACCTCCTCCTCCTCCTCCCTGCGGCTGCCATGGCTGCAGCCCAGAGCCAGGCCTCCTCCTCCTCCTCCAAGAGGGAGTTCAGAGAGCCTGGGAAAGAGGGAGGGAGGGAGCAGAGCCCACTTGGCCCTTCCCAGCCCTTCCCTCCCTCCTTCCCCTGCCCAATCTACTTTTAATGACCCAACTGCTGGTGTCCAGCAGATTAGAAGAGGGGGCTCGGGGAAGGGGAGAGCAGGAGGAGCTCTGCACAACCCTTTTTTTTGGCAGCAAAAGATCCCCTTTGGTTCCTCCTGCGCTGGGGAGCTTAAAGGGAGATCCGTGTCCCCCCCGCCCAAGGCCTGGCCCGCTCCGTGCCCACATGCCAAGCTCCAGCTGCTCAGCCCTGCATGGCGAGAGGTTTGTTTTCCGTGCAGTTTGTTGCTGGGAGCAGGTTCCTGTTCCTTACGGAGCCAAGCTCGCCCAGCCAGCGTGCTGCCAGGAGCGCCGAGCGGCTGCGAGGTAGGTCTTGCCTTTTGCTTGCAAAGATGGGATGAGGGTGTGGAAAGGTTTCCTGCTCTCGCAGCACATCCTCCCACCCTCCTCCTCCTCCTCCTCACAGCAGGTCTCTGGGGGCAGGCTGGGCTGTTGGTCCTGGCTTGTTGGTGAGGTTTTCTGGAAGCAGGGTTTGTGGCAGAGAGTGTCTGTGGGACCTGGATGTAGAAGAGCCAGGTGGGGAGGAGACATGGCAGAGGCAGGGGACCCACCGAGTGCTGCTTTTCCCCTCTCCTCTTGCCCTCCCCTCCCTTTGCACCCCACAGCTCTTGCAGGAAGCATTTGGAGCTTTCCAGTTCCCGGGGAGAACCCTCACTTTTAAAAGCCTCTGGTGCAAGCTGGGGAGCACCCCGGGTTGTCCGAGGACCTGTCAACACAGGCAGGATAACCAGGGGTGGCTGAGCACCCTGAGCATCCCAGTGCTGTGGTCTCTGCGGGCAGCCAGTGTCACCTTCTCACCAGCGCCTTGGGCTGGGGACAGCCCAGCCCGCCTGCAAAGTGTCCATGGGGTAACGGAGTTAATTGTCCTATTGACAATGGAGGAGCTTGGTGGATCCTGTTGCCTTTCCAAGTACCCAAACATATTAGAGAGTAACTGGAGGGTGAGAGATGGGTGCTGCTGGGGGTGCGAAGGCAGCGGGCACCCAGACTGTGCAAAGCTCAAGAAAGCTCCTGGGTGCCCTGTCCTGTGGGTTTCTGCTTTGCCTGAGCAGAAGTGACACTGAGAGCTTGGAGAGGAGGTGGTGTGGGAGAGGGAGAAGTGCTTGGTAGGTACCACAGAGGAGCAAGGTGTGCCGGTGGCCCTGGGTGCAGGGACATGGAGCAGAAGAGGCATCAAGGCCCTCCATCAGGCTGCGGTGGTTCTGGTTTCCATGCAGCCCTTTGAGCAGAGCACGGAGACTGGTCTCTGTGGGACAGATTTTCCCAATAGCTTGAGTGCAGTTGCTCAGCACATGTAGTCGGGGCCAGATCTTCAAAAGAGCTCAATACCCAGCGTTTAGCTTTTTGGGAAAACCTGGCCATATATTCAAGCATCTAAATGGGAGCTGAAGCATTCCAGAAACCTGGTGCCTATTGTGCAGGTTGGGTTCTTGCTGAATACGTACATATGTCTGCACTCCTACCGAGAAGCAGCGGACTGCTCAGCTCGCTGTTGTAGGCTCTGCGCTGCCGACAGCAAAGGGGGGTTTCAGACACGAGACAGCCGGGATTTTGGAGCTGGAAGATGTGAGTTTGGTGGTTGCCATCACAGTGAAGTTGTGGGAGGTTTTACGGTTCCCTGTGGTGACAGGACATTCCTGCCTTTCCCCGCATGTGTGCGTGTACGTAGGCATGTAGGCTCATTGCTGTTGGCCAAGGTGGCTTGGCTCTGCCTTGTCTCATCTGGACCACGGTACGTGAAATTAAATCCCTGCAGTGCTCTCTCGCTGGCGTTCGCAGCAGCGTATCTTATTCCCTCCTGTTGCAGCTTCGTGATCGAAATGCGTTTGGGATTCAGCTCTGAAAATGAGCGAATAAGCTTTGCGGTATTCAGAGAGTTTAAGGACCAGGGTTTTGTGCAGTTATTTGGCAAAATGTATCATAATGAGGTGTCAGGCTCCTGTTTCCCACTTCTGGCTTCCGTGAGTGGCACTGGCAGCATCTGCGAGTAGGCGAGTGTGTGTCCCGCTGCCGTGGGGATGCCTGGCTTTTCTTCCTGAGTTTTTGGATGACTTCCTGTGAAATATCAGCAGGTTCTCCCATCCCGTGTGCCCTGCTTTCCCCGTTTGTAAAATGAAATGTCGGTATTAAGAACCTTCAGCTCGTTGAAACTCTCTGCCACGTGCTATTAAGCGAGTGTGAGTGGTTACTACTACTGGAGTAATGAACGCTGATGTGCACAGGGGCTGTGACAAGCTGCTGAACTAACTGGGCCACCGTTTCCCCATCTCCCTGCCCTAGAAGGCCCGTGAGACTTTGAGTTTATAGCACGAGAAGCCCCCAAGTATTTAAAACATTATGAGATTTAGTACAGATTTAATTTTAATTTGTCTTTCGGCACTTTGTCTGTAGAAATGACATTTTCAAGCTTTCCTTGTTCCCTGCCAAAGATGGAAATGTATATTAGAGACAGGGGGGGAAAAAAAACCAAACTAGAAATTCTTGTAAAATACTGCAGCTCTAGGAACAGAGGCTTGAACAGATTCACCAAGCGCCAGGAGCCTTGCAATGAAGTGTCGGATACTGGCAGTGGTGGTTGGGCGCTTGGCAAGCGCAGCGAAGCTCTCGGCTGGATTTGCCTCCGTTGCTTCACCAGCTCATCCCAGTGAAAGCTTCTGTGGCATCAGGGCAGGTTGACACTGGCAGGGTCACTGGCGGCTGCAGCCTGGGCCTCCTTTCCAAGCGCGATGAAAATTGAGCCAAACCCAGGCTGGAAGGTGCTGGGTTTTTGAGTACTTTGGCTTCTCCTCTGCTTCACTTCATGCCCACCTTCGCCAGCCTCTTCCTCCTGCCCTGCCCTTCTTCCCTGCCCCTTCTTTCCCATCTAGTGCTTCGTTTCCTAAGCTCATTATTCCGCTTTTTTCTCTCCTCTCCAAAAACACACAGCGGAGCTCCTGTACTTGCAGCAATTGCATCTTCCCCTGACAGATCCCAGCTCCGGCATCTGCTGGCAGCTGGAGCCTCAGGGCTTTGCCTGCATGAGGAAGCAATCAGTGGGTTTTGATGTGACTGCTCTGTTCCAAATGCACCTTCAGTCCAGACTGAGGCCTTCAGCTTCTAGATTAAAGTGCCCATGCAAGGCACTTGGACCAGAAGAGACATTCTTTCCCACAAAAAACTCTCAGGGGCCGGAGGATGGATTTTTCAAAGCCCTGCACCTCAGGCAGGTGGTCACCTGGCAGCAGCTGGCCTGGCCCACACACCAGTGACCACCCTGCGAGGTCTGGAACTCGGCACAGAAGTTTCTGCAGCTCAGCAAAAAAGGCCACGTCTTTAGATGACATCGGTAGCTCGGAAAAGCTCCTGTAGTGAGCTGGGGCTGTTCCCGTGGGAGCGTGCAGCTGAGGAAGACAGGGAGGAAGCAGGAGTGTGTGATGGAACAGGCTCTTCTGTCCATCCATCCTGTATGCTGGCTGGCCTGGGCTTCCTCAAGCCTCTCTGCCTTGAGGTCCCACAGGCCTGCGTTGTTGGTCCATTCACCAAAAACATCTCAGTTTTAGCGTAAACTTCCACACAGCGCTGCATAAGATTAACCTCCTTGCTTAGTCCATTCCCTGGGAGAATATAAACTCAGGGCAGACAGGACTCAGTGTTTCTCATTTTCCCTTGGTTTGCAATTTGAAGAATCCCAAGTTTCTGGGGTTTTAGTGAGAGAAAAAAAAAAACCAGAATGAAGAAATCAAACCAAATAGTCTGTCTCCTGTTAGCAGCGGTGGACCCAGAGCAGCCTCTGTTGGGAGGGGAGATGTGGGGCATCGCCAGGTTAGGTTCAAGCCTAGGTTCTGAGATCTCTGCTGACCGGTCTCCGTGCAACACGTGCTGAAATCAAGACTCTCCCCTTGGCTGTACTTGATCTGAGAAACCTTTGGAGAAGGTAGAGAGCAAGGCTAAGGGGGCAGAGAGTCCCTTTGGGAAAAGAGTGAGAGGAAAGCTCGGGTTTCTTGAAATCAGCCAGAGCTTGTTAAGTCCTTCCCTATCATCTTACCATACACTGATTTGGGGCTTCTGTTGATATTCTGCACTCCAGATGTTGGCTGCAGCTGGGGTAGAGATAGTGGGACGCTCCCAGCCAGAAGCTGGGATATGGGGGAAGGGATACTGGGCTCATGTGGATGGGTGGAGAAGGAAAAAGGAATATGAATGTATGGTTGTAAATCCACCCCTACACACCCTGCTTTCTTTTCCCTTACAACTGCGGTTCTCAGCAGAGGAAAAGTTATCCTTCCAGTGCTCTCTGATTTCTTTTGCAGAGTCGGAAGGACAAAGAAAGACCTAAACAGAAGCACAAAAAACGTCCGGAGTCTCCCACCAGCCTTACCCCATCCTCGGTGCCCGTCGCTGCGGAGAAGGTACCAAACCCCCGGGATGCGAGCGTGTGGATGCGGAGCGGGGAGGGAGGGAGGGCAGGGGGGATACCCTCGACACTGGCTTTCCTGGGAAGCGGGGAGGACGGGGCAGAAAAGCAAAGAAAGGGGCTTTTGCCCATTTATTCTGATTCCTGATTCGTCCCATTCTTGCTCTCTCTGCCCGACTCCCCACCTCGCCGCCCACCTTGGGAGTTTAACGCAGCAGCTGCCTTGATTTCTCTCAGCACCAACAATGCAGCCGCGGAGCTAAACTCCCAAGAGATCGAGCTGTAAGCGCCAGCCTGTTTTACGGCAGATGTTTGGATCTGAAGCTCTCGCGGAATAGATAAATACCAGTGCTCTGGCCTTTGCTGCTGCCACACTGTGAGCAGCCCAGGCAGGTGGAGGAGCAAGGCAGGGCTTGTGGGAGGAGCGGTCATCCTGCCTTAAACAAACCTGTGGGGCTGAGGGGAAGGAAAACCAGGCAATCTTCGATGCACCTAAGGTCTTCAAAGTGCATCCCGGAGGTAGCTTTCCTGTGTGGGAGGATGCGAGGTGGGCTTCTACTTAGTTCCTCCGTTTCGGGAATATTCAGGCAGAGGGGCAGGGCTGTGGTGGTCTGGTTTGCTCCTGAGGTGCTGGGACGGTCCAGTTCCATGCTGGGACGATGTCATTAGTGTGGGTTTGTCTTCTCAGTGCCCAGGGCTTGCAGGGCTGGTGGGGCACAGCCGGGACATCAGCGTCTTGCTGCCGTTCGCTGCTGGAATCGTGCTGCTGACAGGGACTCGTGCACCTGGCTGTAAATCAGGACAGGCAGAGCTTGCTGGAATTCCTGCCAGCCCCAGAGTCCAGGAACACAGAAAAGGCACCGTGGAACTCGCCTTGAGCTTGCTCGCAGTGAGGTGAAGGCCAAGTTTGCAGCAGTTCGGGGCAGGGAAAAAACGAGGTTACTCCAGCGCCTGGACCTTTGGAGTTGACTCTCTCTGTAGTGGGAATGTAAATTAACGCGGGTCCTTAGCAGGGCTGTTCTGGTCTAAGGGAGAGTACGGGCCAGGCTCCTGCTAGAACAAATAAACAACATGTCCCAGGAATGTCCTTTTGTGCACAGAAGTGCTACTTGGAGGCGCTTGGGCGTCCTTTACATGGCAGGACTGCCTTGCGAGAATGAAAATTCACAGGCTGGCAGCGTCTGCCTGTGTGCGAAGCACTGCAAGGGCAGTCTGCGAGAGCGAAAGCTCCTGCCAGGCAGCACAGGGTTGCTTGGGGTTAGGACCAAAGAGGATTTTCTGTGTGAGGCCAAGCTTGGCAGCAGGGAGTAGATATAGGTCAGGGCTGAAACGGCAAAGCTGGTCTCATGGTTCTCAGGCTGGGAGAAGCAGCGGGACGGAGCTGGAGGAGCAGCCTCTGAGCTGCAGCCACTCCGAGCTACCTGTGCTCATCTTAGGGTAGCCCAGCTCCGGCTTTTGGGAGCTGCAGATTCACCCAGTTAACAGAGCTGTCAGGAACTGATGGCCTAAGAAGATTATTTTCAAGCTGAACTGAAATCCAAAACCTGACTCTTGGCCAGCTAGAGCGGCTGCTAGACAATTACCCACTGTCTCCTCCAAAGCCCTGCCAGACCTTTATAAATAAGGAGGGGAGGGTGCAGTTTGGTTTTACAGGCAGCTTTCAACTCTTTGTAAGCTAAAATTCAGGAGATCCTAATTACTGTAGCTGCACTTGAGTGACAGGGTTTTAGTGTTTCCCTAGGGAGTTATTACTAATCCTCCTAACAGAGAGCGTATTTCCCGTGCTTTTTTTTGCGCATAGATCCCAAAGTATTGTTCACCCAAAGGTACTCACTGCAGATGAAACATGAGAGCTGCTCAGCAGCCTGCTACAACCCCGCGCAAAGCCCGCGGGGGGTGCTTGTATGAGGCTTTCTGGAGCGTTGCAGCAGGGTAACACCGCACAGGTGAGACTCCTGTAAAACCTTGAGAAAAATGAGCGTGGCGTGTCCAAACAGGTTTCCTCTTGGAAGCCAAAACCGTCTTTGTCCTTTCTGGGTCTTAGATGAGTACAGCCCATCCCAGTAGAGTGTACTGGGGAGCGGGTAGGGTAGATGCAGCAATGGTGTGACTATGCAGAAGTGCTCTGCTGTGCCGTGGTTAGAGCCTGGAGAATGACAGGATCATAGAATGGTTTTGGTTGGAAGAGACTTTCAAGATCGTCAAGTCCAACTGTAACCCCAGCACTGCCAGAGCACCACTGAACCATGGCCCTCAGCACCACATCTCCACGGCCTGGAAATCCCTCCAGGGATGGGGACTCCACCACTGCCCTGCCCAGCCTGGCACAGCCCTTCACAGCCCTTGCAGGGAAGAAAGTGTTCCTCGTGTCCAACCTCAACCTCCCTATGTGCAACTTGAGGCCATTTCCTCTTGTCCTTATCACTTGTTCCTTGGGAAATGAGCCCGACCCCACCTGGCTCCAACCTCCTTTCAGGGGGTTGTGCAGAGCCAGAAGGTCTCCCCTGAGCCTCCTTTGCTCCAGGCTCAACACCCCCAGGTCCCTCAGCTGCTCCT
>JAVSBS010008245.1:0-11527 GCA_033124195.1 Coracias cyanogaster | reverse complement strand
CAACAAGCTATCCCTGCGGTAGTGAGGCGACACGCGGAACCTTTTAAGTGGGGTGTTTGTTTCCACCCGGCTCACTTTTAAAACCGGAGCCGCCTCTAGCCGGTCCCTGAGTTCCGGGCCGCGCTGCAGGTGGCGGCTGTGCGCGCAGGTACCCGCGGGGCAGGCCCGGGAAGGGGGGAACGGGAGCGGGGTGGACGTGGCCCCATAAATGGCCTGAAAGCCCGGGGGCTGGGGTGGAGAGCTCGCAGGTATGGGGAGCGGCGACGGCTCTGGTGCTGGGCTCCTCCGGAGACCCCTGTCCTGCGCTCCTGCGGGGGCTGGGGAGGGCCGCTCTGGCCGTGGGTTGGGTGTCGTTCCTCCCCGCTCGGGGCTGCGGGGCATTAGGAGCGAGGGAGCTCCCCGGGAGCGGCGGCTGCGCCTCGGCTGAGCGCGCTGGGGCTGTGGGGCCGGCGGGCGGGCTGGGGCAGGGCCGGGCTGCTCTCGGCTCTCGGCCTTTCCTGTCGTGTTGATATTCACGTCGTGTTGGTATGTACGGTGGCTTAGCGGCCTTGTGCGTGCCCAGCTTTTGGTTCAATACGTTCGGATAAATCAGTCGTGTGGGACTGAAAGAAAAACAAAGCTCTGAACTTCCCTCTTGGCTTAGTAAGATGTAAAATCGTATCGTTAATAAATTCACAATCTGGTCACAGCACTTTTCCAACGCAGTACATTGTGGTCGTTCCCTCCCTCCTTCCCCCCCCTATTTTTTTTCAGTTTGGCCAGTGTAAGAAGCTTCAGAGTGGTGTTTCTCTCAAAACAGAACTTGAATGGGAAGTCTTAAGATGACAAAGATTTTACAAAAATACTAATGCTTATGGGGGATGTGTGTGATAGGTTGGAGTTACACTGGCTACATGTAATGGGACAGTTCCTTTCCATAATTTCATAGGAAACTTTTTTAACCCAGTGTGTGCAAGGCATTGTCTTGCACTTGTTTCTGAATCTCGGCTTCATTTTTTTTTATGCTAAACCAAAGTAAAGTACCTTTGAAAATCAAACCCCACCCACTTGTGTATCATTTAGAGCTTTCAGCCAGAGGTCAGCTTCTTGCTGTATTTGAACATGATGCGTTTTGTCTGGGGCCTGTTTGTAGCACTGCAATACAAAGAGTAACCACCTGTTGCAATTATTGAAGTGCAGTCCTTCAGAGTTACTATGAATTTGTTAAGAGGTTTCAATTTACTGCTTTTAATTGAATTGTTAGTTAAGTTTTCCCGAAACACTATTTATTATTTGTCTTTGATACTGTTTAAATGAAATGCTATTTTAAGCTGTGTTAGAAGCTGTATTATTTAAAAAAAATTCTTTTTTGCTCTTAGTCACTATCACTTGTAGCTATCATAAACTTCAGATAAAAACAAAATGTCCTCTAGAGGGAGATCTTGATGCTTTTATGGCTAAGATGTTGGTCACCTTGTTCCAGTTAAATGTCTTCATCACTTATCTTGGAAAGGATCTGTGATTATGAATGTGTGTGTTTTAATAGGAACCTGTCTTCTGGACAGGATCTAAATCTGTGCTTACTAATTTCATTGCAAAATACAGAGCATAGCCTATAATGTAACACTTCTGTAGGTTAAGTGAAACATGCTCGTTTTTATTCAAATAGATGTAATTCTGAAGTTAAATGAGTAATTGCACAAATTCCAGAGTACTACTCCTGTGGTAGTATTTGTAGGACCTACATTTGTGCCATCAATTCTGTAAATGCTTACGTAGATACTGACTCTCATACAGCATTCTCTTTTTAATCAAGATGCTTTTGAGAGCAGTTTCTTAGCTGACCTAAATCGAAGATCTTAGCAGCTGATCTGAAAGTGTTGTGGGCTAAATCACTTTAGTATAATGAGTGCTAACAGCTGGGCAAGGAAACAAAGCAGAAATAAAATGTTCCATTTAATCAATCTTTATCTCCATTAAGGATAGCAGTACTTTTTGGCTATAAACAGCAGAGGTTGAAAGATTATTTTTGCAGACACCTCAATTATTTGAATTAGTTAACCGTATACTCCACATGCTGTATGCAAATTATTGGAGGAACCTTGGTGGGATTGTTATGGTGGTGAATTATTCAGCATGTTACATATACAGGCTTAGCATGAAATTTCTTTCTCACAGACACTTTGAAAAAAAATGTATTCTACAGTAAACAAGGCATCTGTGCTCTTATATTTCTGTAAGTAAATTCAAGTAATGAATTCAGGCATAAGTCTGTTCAGTAAAACTAAAGGCTGTGTGGAACTTGCAAGTGTGGATATAGCTGGAAAATTTCCTCATACTGCAAGACTGCTGAATGGGTCAAAAATGTATTTACTTTTTTGGTTGCCAGTTGAACCCCTTCATAGTTCTTTCAAGTTATCTGTACTGTTAAGAAATAGATATTGTTAGCTTGACTAAAATAGTTGTAGTATTTGTATTCTTATAAATGTGAATACCAAAATACTGTGTCATTAGTTACCTTATTTTATGTGTGTGGAAGTGCTACTGCAAGTAAAGTTAACTTTAATTGCACTATTTATGTTACAAATTTATTTTCCTTTTCGTGTTCATTTTCATGGTTTTATGGTATTTGAACGCTTCTCTGCAACATGTTAAAAATGTCTGCAAAGTCCTTGGACGCAAAGAGTGATGCGTAATTGAATGTACGGATGTTATGATACAGGAATAAATTCCATTAGTAAACAAGAATAAAAGTTGTGGCTTTTTTGTTAAGAAAAGCATATTTATATCCTGAAGTTACTAAAATTGAAGACTTTGTAATAAATTGTGCTCTGAATAATCAATTCTTTATTATAGATCATAATTTTGGAGGATTCCAGCTCTGAGATTTCTGGAGCCTGCTGTATCTGGCCATAATGAGTTCGTCACTGGTTGCTTATGATGATTCAGATTCCGAGACAGAAACTGCCGAGACTAAAGTCCCCAATACTTCTAGCAGACAAACAAGCGAACCAGGTTCTTCTCTGAATTGTGTTCGGTACTTTGCGCCTGGTAGTTTGGGTACAAAATCTACATATGAAATGCAGCCTACTGAGAACACGGACAGTTCTGACACAGGCACTGCTTGTGAAGATCCCCCTGAGCATTATGCACAGAATAATAACACTGATTTGACATCCTCTTATTGTAGGGGAGCATGCTCTGGCCGTGCTGCGTTATGCATGTCCTACAAAAACGATGAAAAAACATCAAGCTCTTCAACAAACTCTGGAAATGGCGTCTCCCAGAAGAGAGTACATAAAAACAGTACTACTGCCATAAAAGGAATTAGACCATATATCCCTAAAAGATTACGTCAAGAAAATTCCAGTATGCCTGAAAAAAAAGAATCTGATCAGAGAGACATCTCGGATTGTGATGTTAAGCTAGGCCTATCAGGAGAGCAGACTTGGAGAAAGATCTCTGAATTAATTAAACCATATTTGGGATCCAAATATAAATCAACTGAAGTCCCCAAAAGCTTGGTATTTTACATGTCTAAACACAGTGGCCCAGTTAATGAAATCCAGTGGTGTCCTGTGCGAGAACAAAGTCACATGCTCCTCTCGGCTTCTATGGACAAAACAGTCAAGGTAATGTAAAACAAAATGCTTTCCAGACCAATCATCAAACTTAAAAATACTGTATTAAATCATGATCTTTTGGGAATAACATCCTTGCTTGTGTGTGTTTAACAGTTCCAATGTATTCAGAATTTGAGGAGATGCTTTGAAGTACAAGACCCTGTTATGAACTTGTAGCCTAATCCTTCACTATACCCACCCAGTCAGTGCCATAATTTTGGAATGTGGGATTGTTTTTCTTTTTGTATTAGACATGTCAGTGTTTTGGATCTTAAGTAGATTTCTACTAGGTCATGTCTTGTATCTGTTTTAATGTTAGATTTTCATTATTTCCTACTTAAATGTCATAATGGTAATAGAACTATGATATGGATATAGATTCTGTCTTAGGTCATTGAACAACTGACTGCCAACACTGGTATAACGTTTTGAGGAGCTTTACCTTTTTGACAGGCTTGAGTGACTACTGGTGGAGGTGGTGTGGTTTTTTTTTTCATCTCAACTAGTGTGGCAGGCCTTGCAGCCCAGAAAGGTGTACTGTCATGATCTAAGGAGTCTCCTCACTTTAAGTTTTTCAAGAGTTAATTCATCAGTACTTAAAGTGTATTTTCCTTCTAGCTTCAGTGAATTTGACTTCAGTTCTTTGTGAATTTAGTCAGTCCAATGAATCTTATTTCTGTTTTAACCATGGGTGATAAGAATATTTTGTGTGTATGCTTTCCAGCATGTAGGGCTAATGCCACGTCTGGCTTCAAATAGGCTTTTGGAACTGGGTTTACACTGGAACGTAGTTTTGATAAGAGCACACAGAAAGTGTCCTTTTTGGTGTAAGGCATGCTTTATCATATCTAATGTGTTTAACATAGCAGGTACAACTGTTTTATAACTTGGTTCTAAAATTTAGCGGTTTAAATAAATCTTATTAAGTAAAGAGACAAGAAGAACACCACTTGTACTGGCAAACTTACAAAACCAGAGGGGAGGAGGGAACTTTAAAACGGAATTTGGATTCTGATTTCATGTAAGAAAAAATATTATTCAATTCTCTTATTAAAATTGAGATTTTTTAAAAAATGATTTTGCTGTTTAATTTGTACTGGAGAATTGAGTTTCATTTAGTTTAGCTTTTCTATTTTTCTTACATTACAAGTTTTAAACTTCCTTTCCTGTTTCCCCAGTTTTGCCATGGGGACCTGTAAAATATGTACTGACTTTACATCTTTGAAGCAGTGATGTTCTTAAATCTTGGACAGAGATTTTGCTTTTTTTCCTCCTTTATGTCTATTAAAACATTGGTTGCTTCTTGCAGAAAACCCTAGATCTATAGCAAGAATAAAATTTACTCAATTGCTTATCTTTTCTCCTAAATTATAACTCACTGATTTCTGTAGTTGGCATAATCTGTCACGTCATTAAAGTCTGAATGCTTTGAACTGTGGATAATTCCTCCTTCATCTTCTTTACCAAGCTTTTTTTTTTTATGTGTTTTGTATTAAAGATTAAATGGAGGAAGAAAATACCTTCGTTTTTCTTTGCAAGTGTTCTTTAATATATTGAATAAGTTAAAGCTTGGCTCCTACTTGGAGAACACACTTAAAAGGAAAAGACCAAGGTATGCAAAAAGTGCTGATGGATGTTTTTGGTAAACAGCAATTTACATTTGGGTTGTACAAAAGTATAAGCACCTCTGACTTCAAGATGTCTAAATTTGACTTTATCTTAAACTGTCACACCAGTATGCTTAATACGTGTTTACTATCCCAGAGCCTGATTGTACTGATGAGTGAAAGTATGGTTGTGTTAAATCTGGTAAAACAATCCGAAGTTAAAGTTATTGCAATGGAAAATGGTTAAATAATTGAAATAATAGCCTATCTATGTTTTGTCTTCTAGGCAGAAAGAAAGCTTATTTTGCTAGGGTAGTGTTACCACCCCTGATTGGAAGCAGTCTTTAACAGTAAAGCTCTTTTTTTAAGAAGCCTAATTGCTTTAGGTGTCAAAATCCTGGAAATTTAATATAAATAGAGTATGTTAGTGTTGGCAACACTTCGAGCATGAGTCTAAAACACTGATAAAGTAATACTGTAACTCTTACAAAGTATATTAAAACAGTTCCATATTTTGGAAGGTAGCCTGTAGAGAAATACATATGAATGGTTCTTACTGTTGTTTCATAATGAAATTGGTGAGCAGTAACATCTTTAAAGTTTGCACCTTTACACAAGTGCCTTTCAGACCAGTAGAGGGCACGATGGGATTAAGTATTGACTTGATATTATGAAAATAATTTCACTAACTTTCTAGGGTCGGAAATCTCTAAGGACTATGCTAGCAGTAGTTTATTTTCTGGGTATTTTTTGGCTGTCTACCTGAAGTTCTCCATTTTTCTGGTGTAAGCAAAACAACTGATGGAAAATGCAGATGTAGATGTACTTTTTTTCTGATCCGGTACTTGCCCACAGCTTACCTCTTCTGTTGTTTTCTTCCAAAACCACCTGCTTGGAATTGCTAGTTTAAATCCAGACAAGGAAAGCGTGTTCTTTATCCCTTTAATGGGAATATGCAGATACTCAAGATGTTTGCACTGTTTACTTTGAACATCTGATTCGGATAAAATTCAAAGCACAGTGAGAAGCCTAAAATCCCTGTATGATCAAAGAGTAGGCAATCCAGAGCCTCAAAACTCTGTACTTTCAGTTAGTCGTGTGAATAATTGTGACTGAATATTTTCATGTGTAAATACCTTGGGTTCAGTCCTTACATTCAGCCTATGCATTAAAACATTTATCTTTTGAAGAGACAAATATTAGTGGAGATCTCTCAGAAGTTCTGTCTAAGTGTATCTGGCTGGTAGTTTAAGTTGTGCTTAAATCAAAAGATCTATAGTAGTATGCAATTTTTGTAGTATCTAGCCAAACATTTTTGCATCTTTTATCTGTTCTTATGTGCTTAAATCTTTACCTGTTTAATTTTTCATCACAGACTAAGAATTTCCTTTTCTGCGAAAGAATTTTTTTTTGCATGGAGAAGGAATAAATACTTAGTTATCTTAATTTAATGATCTTAACGTCTTTATTCCCATCTAAATTACTGTGACTAAACTGTCCATATCACACAACCAAAATGTATATATAGAACTGATTATATGGTTTCTTACTTTTTAAGTGTGTGTACATATCCCATTTAAATCAGGGCAAAAGAGCAGTCTTCCTCTTATGTTTCTCAGATTAACCAATGTGCACCTTACCATCTGTATGAATCAGTGTAAGTTATAATAAAATGTGTGCAGAAAATGACTTGATGTTTCAGTTTGTGTTGACTGGAGAACAACCTAGTGTTGGGAAAGATCTTCTGAAGCAGTTTGTATAAATATCTGGCATATTTGGGAAGGAATGTGCTGTTTTACAGGATTTTATTTTTTTTGTTAAAAGTATTTGCTCTTATTTTTTTTGTGTATGGCTGCATTTTAAAAAATCCAAACTATTATAAAGTGGTACTGTTGAAAGAAATCAGGCATCACCTCAGGGGTGTAATTCTCTAGAGTAACACTCTACCAGCAGATGGGGCTCCTCAGCTTCTTAGAAAGGGATGGTAAATAAACTGTGCCTCTAAGGACTAGAAGACTACAATGTTTGCCTCAGTATTGTGCACTGAAAGACCAAAATTAAGTTTATGCATGTATTGCAAAGTGAAAACTTCATGGAGACCTGAAAGTAAGAAGAACTTAATATTGGAAGTGAAATGTAATGCAGATTACCCACAGTTCTTCAAATCTGGAGTATTAAGAGAGGAATTTTGTACTAAATTTTAAATTTATAAGGAATGGAAAACAAAAAACCAAAAGCTTAGATCTAGGCTTTGTCAGTTCTTTTACCCTCTATTTTCTTAGGATTTTGAGCTTCCCCTTTGGGAAGGGAAGCTGATAGTACTTCCAACCTAGGTAGCTGGAGAAAAGGGCAGGAAACCTGGTTCAAATTAGGGAAAGTACTGTTGGGAAGCAGTGCTGTGGCAGTGCTGCTCTTCACTATTACATTCTACCTGTATTATTAGTGGCTTATGTTTCTAGTTTAAGTATGTATTTTAAGGATTATGAAACATGGTTGTGTGAACTGATTATATCTATTTTATTTGGATAACACTTCTTCTCTACTTTCTGTTTGAGCAGCTGCTGTAAGTTTAGGCTACTACTGCAATTTTTGGGTTCGTCTACTTAGACACTGAAATAGTGTTTGTGATTTTAATTCCTGTCTAGTATTTTTGGCATAAATTTTGAGATTCAGCACTGTTATTAAAGATGCCTGGTTTCCACAGTGTGTGGATATTTCTGAACACCAGACCTTGTGTAGGTATTTCTATTTGGGGTTTAGAACCCCAGATATAGAAACCAAGATCACAGGTTACCACTGAACACAGCTGTTTACCTTAGGTAGCAGGGTAGATAAGAAATTTTCTCTTGAAAGACATGTTTACCAATTGCAGAAATGACTACACTGCATGCACATTGTGAATGTCTTATTTGGAACCCTTTGTAATTGCACAGAGCCACAGAGTTGTGAATGTTTTCCTTAGTTACTGATGATGGACAGCTTTTTAACAATTGTTCATAACCTCAAGCCTCCCATTCCAAGCTTCTGTATTTCCTATTTTGTCTTAACAATAACTCAAGGTAACACCTTTATATAATCATGTGTAAACTTTTACCTCTGTGTTCCTGATTTTCTATTTAGGGCATCACAGCAGGTATTCTGTTTGTTGCAAAATATTTCTTCATTTTCAGCACTTTTCATCATGCATTGATGATCAAGATCAAGGAAAAAAAGTACTGTGATTCTTTGGTAGGCAAAACGTATATTAATAGCACTTCGATGGCGTGACTTCTATTGTAGCACATTGTTGGAAGTTCTTATGCATTTTGTTCCCTAATTGCCTGGTTGAACTCTATCTCCATGAAGTTATAGCAGAATCTATGCAAGTGAAGTAAAAGTTTTAAAAATTAATGTCAGCCTGTTGAACAAAGGTTTTGGCTACTTCTCATGATTAAGAACACAAGAACAGTTATACTGGTTTGGACCAAGGGTCTGTCTAGCCCAGTGGTTAGTCTCTAGTAGGATCCATAAGTAGATACCTAGAGAAAAAGAACAAATCGAAGGTTTATGGTGCCTTTAAATACTCTTCTGATCTCTGCTTGTTTTCAAGTCAGAGGATTTCTGAGCTCCAAAGTGGTTCATCTTTGTAATGTGCTGCCTCAAGAGATCTCTTTCAGGTACATTCTCCAGTCTTAGGTGACTCTTGTTATCCTCAGATATGGAGTGGTATATTACTCATACTGGTCAAATTTAATGTACAGATTTTGCTTCTTGGAGTATATCAAATACTATAAGAAATACTATTTTTATTCATATTTTCAAAACCTTTTATTCTTTTGTGGTTGTGTGTTTGTTAGGGGAAAGATAGCATAGTAGTATATTCCGGGAATTTGTTATTCATGATTCTTGATCCTGTTGTGTTGGACTGAAAGTGATAGAACATGATAAGCTCCATTCATCCATATAATGCATGTAAGCACTGATGGTAGCAATACAGATTGCCTAGATACTGCTGTTACTCTGCTTCAGAGCAGTGAAATGTTTGTTTTCAACCATTCTGCACACAATTCACTTGAAATAGGCAGTGTTTCTTGTTCTGTCACATGCATGTCTGTTTAGAAGAAATGAATTTAAGCTGCTAGCATATTACAGCCCTATGTGTCGCTGTCAGATGGCTACAGCCCTGTCACTGCTGGGCTAGATTCAGACTGTGCACTAAGCAGTGTTTGGTATTGTGCTGCTAGTACTCCAGGTATTGCAATTCTTAGATGCATTTTTAAACTCTAATTGTGGCAATGCTCCTTTAACTGTAGCTGATGAGTAAGATGAGAGTTTGGGGAGTCATTTAATACATATATTCCACTTTTATTTGAAACTTTTAACAAAGATCTCTGATGTTGGTACACTTTTAATACTGTATTTTAAAAATAACAAGAAGTTCTCATCATTGTCTTGGAAGTGGCAAGGAAATGCTCATTCTGGAAATTGTGTGCTGCTTACCTAGATAAGTGAAAAAAATATTGTTTTCTTGTTGAAGAGGCTACTAAATAGGCTATTCTGAAATACTGAAGCTGACTTTTCTTTATGATGCCTTGTTCTGATTTTCCCTTGTCTTTTTAGAACTTTGTATATTTTTTTCTAATAACTTCAAGACTGCTGATTATTAGGATGGAAGCACACTTACTGTTTCATAGGTGTATGCATAGTAATACTAGTTCTCAGAGTACTGAAAAGGCTTCATTGTATACCTTGATCTTTTTCTAACAAAGTTATTTCACGCATTTCAGTGAGAAGTATTCTCCATCATGCTTTTTAAGTAATGAAAGGAACGTCATTCAGGTAGGAATGTGCTTTACTATCAATGAAAGCTTCTGACTGTGCTTATGCCTAGATGGTAATACAGGTCAGGGTGTAATAGCTCTCATGCAATTGTTCTGCAAAAGCCATTAACACAAGTCGGCAAAAAACAGTTCATGAAGGCGGTGGATTTTGGTCTCTTCATCCCAAAGGTGTGTAGATGAAGGGTCATTCCACATTTGGTATGTTAATACTTAGATACATTTAGAGATGTTACATAGAGACATATTTTTATTTTCTTGTTTCCAGCAATGCTGTTGTCAAGGAAACAGAAATCCTTGCAATGCCTTTGTTCACTTTCTCAGAATCTACATCTGGAGATGACTTGTATGGTTTTTGTTCTTAGTAGCTGACACACTCTTGTGCCTCAAAGGGTTTTTTTTCGAAGTGGTATCTTTCTTTGAGTATAAATAGCACTATCCTGATCTCTATGCTGTTTGATAGGCCATTGTTTTCTTCACTAAGAACAACTAAATTTTGTGCCAGGGGAGGTTTAGGTTGGACATTAGGAAGAGGCTCTTCACCCAGAGGGTGGTGGAGCACTGGAACAGGCTCCCCAGGGAAGCAGTAATGGCACCAAGCCTGACAATATTCAAGAAGCATTTGGACAACGCCCTTCAGACACATGATGTAAGGGTTGACCAGGCTGTCTGGGGAGGTGGTTGAATCACTATCCCTGGTGACATGAATATGCGGGGCCAGGGGACATGGTTCAGTGGTGGAAACGGTAGAGTTCAGTTAGTGGTTGGACTCGATGATCTTAAAGGTCTTTTCCAACCAGAGTGATTCTGTGATTCTTTCTGCTCAGCCATTTATTGCCATGTTAGTCTGATATGCTGTAAAATGATGATTACGGTGTGATATGTTGTAATATTTTCTTATGCCAAATTCTAATTGATTTCAGCAGGATTTGGGAGTTAATTAGATGAGGATGTAATGCCTGTATGGGAATGGCTACATGGGACCAGTAAACCAGTGAGTATATGGGGAGATTATAGCTTGAAATATTCCTAACAGACCTTGAGTTGTTCCTAAAAGAGGGGGGGCAATGGTCAATATTGCGTGCTCCATTGAATTATTTTCTTCATGAAGATAAATAGTGGTTTGAGGCTCTAGGCAATAGTACAATTTTGGTTTGTTTCAATTTTAATTCATATTTTACTGTTCTGTTCTTGCCTGGAAGTGTTGAAATGTCCTGCTCTGTTCTCTTGTTGCTTCCATGAAGAGTGGATGTGAAGCCAAAACCTGAGGTTCCAATTCAACCGTCTGCTGCTGCTCCTCTGGGTATTATTCAGCAGTTCAATTAATTACCCTTTCAAGAATGCAAAGGCACAGCAGCAGTGCTAACAATAGCCGAAAAGCAAGAACACCTGCCTCTAATGCCAGGTGAGGAGTAGTGAACAGGGTTTCCACCTCATCCAAGTGCATGATGAATGTATGATGGTCTCAGGTGGAGCAAACCTCAAAAAAAGCCATTTCTTC
>JAVSBS010008243.1:10765-23105 GCA_033124195.1 Coracias cyanogaster | reverse complement strand
CTGGGTTCCACTTGGTGCCCGTTGCCCCTTGTCCTGGCGCTGGCACCACTGACAAGAGTCTGGCCCCATCCTCTTGCTCCCCACCCTTCAGAAAGAGTGTCAGGTCTTCTTTCAGAAGAGTTTTTGGTCAAGCCGTTGAGAGCTGACCAAACACTCTCCCTCAGCACGGTCTGGTCCATCAAGTTACAGCACGTCAGGTGGTGCTGCTCTACCTTAAATCGTCACTACAACTCTTAGCAAGTTTAGCAAAGCCTTCAACTCTAACTCACTTCAGCATCTTCACAGCACAAGTACAACGTTGGTTGGTCCCAATCCCTTTTAGCCGTAAACTGGTTTAAAGGGGAGACCACAAACACCGTTATCCACCTAGTTCCTTAACTGCGGGGCTGGTGGGTTTGCCATTAAGCATAAATAGTAGTTTGGGATAAACAGCAGTGATCTTTTTTTATGCCCACTGGATGTCCCAAGATGAGGCACAGTCACATCACCACAATTTCTCCACCCTTAGGTATTAGGACTATCTCCACCCTTAGAGATATCCCAAGCTCAAGAGGACCAGTCCCTTGCAGCCTGACCCAGCCAGCCTTGCTCCGAGCAGGATGCTGGACTGGAGACTTTCAAGTGAGACCCTTCTGACCAACGTAGTTCTGCAACTTCCATCTGGCATCAAGCACAAGTAAAAGGCAGAAGCCAGAAAGCAAAGCCCTGAGTAGGGCCTGGGAAAGTAGGAGAATCAGGTCTCCTGCCAATGCCAAAGGATTTTCCTGCCTCTACCTCTTGTTATAGTCCTTCCTGCTGACATAGTTTTATAAGTGTGTCATGAACTGGAGAATTTGAGGGAATAATTGTTTTTGAAGGAGCAGAGATCACTAGGCATAAGAAAATGTCTAAGGAAATAACAAACAAGCCAAAAAAAAGTGAAAATGATACATGGTGGCAGCTCCATTTTTTACTATCGAGCTTGGCATGACTATCTCCAAGGATGGAGACTCCACAGCCTTGCTGGGCAACCTGCCCCAGGGTTTGATGACCCTCCCAGGAAGGGAAAGCACGGAATTTCATAGTTTTTCATCTGTGCCTATCACCTCCTGCCCCGTCACTGGGTGCTCCTGAGAACCTCTCTTGCATCCCCTCCTTTTGGGCGTTCACACATGTTGGCAAGATACCTCCTCCCCAAACTCCATCTGCCCGTCTGGTATGGGTGAAAAGCTGCAAAACGAAGCTGCGCAACAAGTGGAGCTTATCTTTCCAGCAAACTGTTTCTGTTTTATAAAACACGACGTAGCACAGACCACCCGAGGTGTAACCACCTTGGAAAATCTGACCTGTCCCCCCGATCTTACCCTATGATGAACAGCAATCAAGGTCAGGGGATGTCCTCCTTGCAGCTCTTACCTGGCTGTGGTGGGTGAGGTGGTGGCATCTGGTGGTGCATCATCGGGTACGGCGGGGGCTGCTGATGGGGCAGCAAGCCTGGGTGTGCTGGTGCCCCGAGGGGGTTCAGCCCAGGCCCGCTGGAGTGCTGGTGAGACTGCGGAGGGTTCTGGCTGTGCTGCTGCTCCATTTGCTGACGAGCCCTTAATTCGGCGTATTTCAGCTGCTCCATGTGGAAATTCTGGCGTTCTGTCAGCAGCTGTTGTCTCTGCTGCTCTAACTACGGCAAAAATGGGGGGGGGGGGGGGAGAAAAAGGCAAAGTGAAGTTAAGAGGTATAAAATTATACTTGTTCAGTTCAAACGATAGGTGCTTCTTCAACGTGGACATCTATTGCTACCCAGCAGTCTGGGCTGGAGCAGGTCTTCAAAATAACGGGTCTGTTTACCACATCTTGGTAAAGGGTTTGGGTCATTTTCCAGCTGGAACAGATGAACTCACCTTGTTCCCTCCTAAAGAACCTCCCAGTGTTACCACACATGAATGCGTGAAGAGCATTCAGCCTCAGCACCATCTAGAAGAAACTGTACGTTTTTCTCTCAATCTTCTGCGTGTTGGAAGGAGGGGGAACAGGAAACTTTAGTTTTAGTGATTACAGGTAGGATCCTACTCTGGAGCTTTATGTGTAGGACCTGGACATCACAAGACCCACACAGCAATGACTTCCACTGTCATGAGGAGCATTGTCCAAAACCTCATGTAATCCAGGCTCATTAAAAGAAATCAGGCTCCTCCGCTTAACTACGAAGCTAAGCGGGGAGTAACCAAGCCCAAAATGAAAAGACAAAAAAAGCTAATTCCTATTATTGGGCATTTCTCTGCTCGGTCACCGCCCTGGTTAAGGAAGCTGATGTTATTTCACTTCAAGAAACCCTAACGCGTCTCTCCACCTATGAGCAGCAGGAGACACGGGTTCGTGTGCCTAGTTTACAAACATTCCACGAGTTAAAATCCATAATTTATCTGCAAAGCAGGTTGCCAAGGAGACGTGCACCTAGCAGAAGTCCTCCGAACGCCCCACAGCTCCGTCGCCACGTTGCGTTGGCCGCCTGACCGCTGACAGAGCGCGGATGGAAGCCACAGAGCCGGCATTCACCCGCGGAGCCTCATGAATTATACATGCTCCTCGTTGGGGGCCGGTTTTCTGCGCGGGGGGACCACAATGGGATTTATTCATGCTGCCGTGAACTCCTCCTGCCTCGGCCAATCTGAGGCGTTAGCGGGAAGGACTTGCCAGGACGGAGAGGCGCGTAGGCCCGCGGTGTAATCGTGCGTGTGCGGCCACAGATTCCGTCGGTGGCTGGCAGGTCAGAGAAGAATTACTGCAAATGACCCGAAACAAAGGCGGAGGCAAGGAGGACGGCTGCACCGTGCCTTAGAGGCCTTCTGTACCCTTTTGTATTCCAGCTTTGCTCTCTTCGTGGTGTCCTATCCTGCTACAATTGGGGAAAAAGACAAAACCCAACAAAAAAAGTCTTGACGAGCATCCCTGAACAGCACCAAGCGTCTCCGAACACACCTCGTGCTTAGCAGAGCAGAGAGAACCTCCTTTCTACACATCTCCTCCCCTCAGGGTGAGGAAGGACAGCTGGAGAGAGGAAAAAGGCCGATAAACACATGATCCAACATGAGCTGGTCTTAAAGCTGATGCAGAGCGCAGAGCACCTGGTTCTGTCCTAGGTTTCTGCACTGTCCTCACTGTCCCCTCCTGAGGCCAGGCTGGGAGAGTTGGGCTTGTGCAGCCTGGAGAAGAGAAGGCTCCAGGGAGACCTTCTGGTGGCCTTGCAGTATCTGAAGGGGGCCTACAAGAAAGCCGAGGAGGGACTTCTCACAAGGGCTTCTAGTGATAGGATGGCTTTAAACTGGAAGAGGTTAGATTTAGATCAGACGTAAGGAAGAAGTTCTTCACTGGGAGGGTGGTGAGACCCTGGCCTAGGCTGCCCAGGGGGGCTGTAGACTCCCCAGCACTGGAGGTGTTCAGGGCCAGGTTGGACGGGGCTTGGAGCAACCTGCTCTAGTTGCAGGTGTTCCTGCCATGGCAGAGGGGTTGGAACGAGATGATCTTTATGGTCCCTTCCAACCCAAACACCGTCAGTGTTCCACAAGCTCCCTCCACCTCCCAATTCAGGACCCCAGCCACATTTTTTAGGTACGTCGTCATGAATTCTACACTCCTGATGATCTTCACATTTGCAACAGCGTGTTTCTGCGCTCTTGCGAAGTGATCCGCAATTAGACGGGACCAGTGCAAGCAATTAATGTATACTCATACAATAACCATCCTTGTACCCCAGCTCCATCTTCAGCAAGTACCTCCTCCCCGAACAGAGGCAGCAAAGGCAGCGCTCATGTGCTATGAGAAATTCTGGGTCAACAAGGCTGCGACCAACAGGATCCCTCGTTACGCACCATCAGCGCTGGCAGCACCGAAATGACTTCAGCTTAAACCGAGTAAACACATTTCACCTAAAATCTAAACAGCCTCGAGTCCGCAGCGCTGATTTCCTTCCACACTCATCTTTGCTACCAAAAAAAGCCAGCAGAGCAAGTGAGGACATATGCACAGCGTGCAATGGCACCGTGGATTTTTTCTGCTGTAATTATTCCACTAAATATCCACAATGACAGGGGAAAAGACCCAATTTAACGACCAGAAAGCCGAGGGAAAAAAAAAATAAAATCTGTATGCACATTTTTAAAAAGGAAAATGTCACATGCCTCAAAACCAAGAAAAAACCCCCACCCCTGTCACTAATAGAATATATGCCCCAGAGACAGAAATCTACAGAGAACCTTTTCAAAATAGTTAGGTCCATTTCGTGAGCTGCCAATCAGTGTCGGAGGCGAACGCTGCCCTGGAATGGTGGAGGATGCTGAGGCATCTAGAAATTCCTGCTGATACTCTGCTACAACAAAAGACCCCAGTTTGTCAAACTCTATCAACGTGATTAATGCCAAAGCCAGGATGTAAATGGCATTAACCTCACACGTCGGGGCAAACGTGAAAGCCACCAGAGTTACGAATCGATATCTTCAACACATCTGGAGTAATTGCTTATTGACAAAAATGAGCAAGCCACACAACAGGAGAACGGACAAAAATGACTGCTGTGATCAAGGTGAAGTTTTGGGTCATCTCCACAAGAGCTGGAGAGCAGCGGCTTCTCTGGAAGCCTGCTGTGCTGCGTATGGAAGAGCGTCTCCTAAGTGATGCGTCATCCAGCCACCGACAGGCCGGGACAGCGTCTCTTCCACGTCACACCTTGGTGTTAGGGAGACACAAATCTCTGGCAAGGTGTCTACAATAAAAACACAGCCCTGCTTGTGATGCACCATTCACACGCTCTCTTGGTGCCACCACCTTCCTCAGCTGGCCGGACCCCAATCAAGACCCGTGCCATGGCTGAAAGCCTCACTAGACTGAGAACAGAAGCCATCAACCATCTTGCTTAGCTTGCCCAGCTCCTCCTCCTCCTCACTCACCCTTCATCATTGCATTTGTCAATTCAGCTTGGTTCTATTTTGATGCTTTTCTGGTCCGAGTGAGCAACTGCTTTTTCCACCATCTCCTGACATCATCGCTACCTTCCCTTCTCTGGAAGCTGCCGTTGCCGTCTCCAGCTCAGGCAGACCTGTTGTTGTGAAGCTGTGGACGCTCCATCCCTGGAGGTGTTCAAGGCCAGGTTGGACAGAACTTTGAGCAACCTGGTCTAGTGGGAGGTGTCCCTGCCATGGCAGATGGGCTTTAAGGTCCCTTCCAACCCAAACCGTTCTAGGATTCTACGATCACCACAAAACAAGCTGTTACTCCCGAGTGTATCCTTCTGCTACCACATCTCACTCTGAGGACTCTCCCAAGAGCTACTGAGAACGCCCTCCAAAAAACCTGAACTACATGCTTAAAACCACATGTCCAGTCTAACCCGGGTCAGGAAGGAAAGGCGGACAGAGCTTGTTTCTCCTTCCTTAGGGAAGTGAAAATTCCACCCGCTGCACTCTCTCCACAGGGAAAAGCCATTCCTGTGTCCAATACCATTCATGTCATCGGACCTACACAAAGTCCAAGACCAATCCTGCATTCGTGCTTAGATGACGGGAGCAAGGATTAGGAAGCAATCCAGGACACCACCAGCTTGCTGCTGTGGTAAAGAGAAGATGCTGGATAAAGGAGGGGGCTCAAACGCTGCTGTAGGAAGTAATTATGAATTCTAGTCGAAGGAGGAAGACCTGCATGAAGGCGAGGAGCAGCTGAGGTTGCCAGTTTTCCAGCTGTTCACATACACAGGTCTCTGCAGCAACCAATTTAATCCAGAATCTCCACTTACCGCCTCCTTCTCTCTGTCCATAATGGTTTCCAGCTCCTCAAAATGGCGAAGTTTTATCTCCAGCTTCTTCATCTGCGTTTCCACCAAAAGCGCGACAAGGGACTTGATTTTTCTTTCCTCCACCGCTGCCAGGTGCTGAGGATAAAACACAGCGTTTTGTTTCACACACATTTCACTGAATAAAATGCTCGAAGGGAACAAATAAGCCAACTACACCTGTTTTTAGCTGCAGCCATCCTATCCCACGGCTGGAGAGAAACCAGGGCAGGGGATTATCAATCACATGCTCGGGACCAGAAGACCTTGGAAAATTTATACAAAGGCCTGTAGTGATAGGACAGGGGGTAATGGGTTCAAACTGGAAGAGCACAGATTTAGATTGGAAATCAGGAGGAAGTTCTTCATTCTGAGGGTTGTGAGACCCTGGCCCAGGTTGCCCAGGGAAGCTGTGGATGCTCCATCCCTGGAGGTGTTCAAGGCCAGGTTGGACGGGGCTTGGAGCAACCTGGTCTAGTGGGAGGTGTCCCTGCTCAGGGTAGGGGCTTGGAGCTAGATGACCTTCGAGGTCCTTTCCAACCCAAACCATAATTAAGCTTTTGATGAAATAAATAGGTGTCAAATTTTAATCCAAGAAGTGTGTGGATGCTCAGCACTCTTAAGCTTTGCCTCAGAGCCTTCTGAGCGCAGCACGACCGAGAATTCTTTGACTGGAAACACAAACGAGGGAGCAAGCGTTGTACGGAGACAGCCACGGCTCATCCACAACGCCCTCTCCAAAACACACACAGGAGGCTTTTACCTAGGACGACCCACAAGACCTGAGATGACCCTTGCACGTCTCTGCCATCAAAACACATTTTGGCTCAAATAAACGCGGAGCTGTGTATCTAGTCAAGCACATTCCCACCGCGCCACTAAACCATAAGCTCTCTCGGCGCAGCAGTTCCACCTCGGGCTAGGGAGAGCTGGCAGAGAAATCCCCACGCAGATATTAGAAGAAACTGGTTAAAAAAAACAAAAAAACCCTCCAGTTTCCTTTTCTACCCAGGTCGATTCCTACAGCAGAAGAGAGCTGAAGGCCAAGCTGTATTTAAACTGCAGGAAAAGGCAAATAGATTCCTCAGAAGGCTTTAGCTTCACCCCATTTACACAGGCACGCTTAGAAGTGATGGAGAATATAGATACACATGTGACATATGGGACATGCTATAAAAGTGTTTTGTTCTCCAAGGGGTATTAATGATGCTTTCTACCAGCTTTTGTTAAAAAGCTTGCTGTTTAAAATGAAAATACACCCAAAACCCAGTGCTGCTTGGGAGCGTCTGTATTCCTAGTCAAAGGATGTTTCTCAACTGGAGTGTCCAAGCAAAGTCTTGTGGGGCGAGAGGGAAGGAGGGTTGGTTTTTGAGAAGAGAAAGGTGAGGGGAAGAAGGAAAAAAAAAAAACCCAAAACCCACCAAAAAAAAGCTGCAGCTTGAGCTGGATGAGATCCAAACAGCCTCATATCCAGCAAGCTGTGCCCCCAACTCCAGCTCAGAACTGGGAGAAACACTGAGCTGGAGAAAAGCAGCGTTATAAAACTCCCTGGTAACCCTGATTATCAACAGAATTTCTCAAAAACGTATGGTACTGCTTCCATACTAACGCGCGGTGCCCCTGGCCAGCACGCACACATCCAGATGAGACACATCCGAGACCCTCCCCAGGCTCCATCTTAAACCAGACACAGCTGGAGAGAACCAGAGCGATGCCCAAGTTCATCCAACAGCACACCGCCGTTAAATTCGAGTAAATTCACTGAAACCCTGACCAAACGGTGATGCGTGCATTTGAAAAAGTGATTGCACGGCCAGAACTAGAAAATTTAACCTTATTTAATACTGTTTAGTGAAAGAGAAGTAGCTCTGTTGACACGCAGCCTTCTGACAGTCGCTGCACCTTGCTTGATATGATTTTAATAATGAAACCAGATTAACATAACATCAGCAAGGCGCACCGTTAGGTGAATTCGGTCTCAAAATACACATTACAAAGGAAATGATCTCTGAAGTTCCTCCTAGAGAGACCCAAAGAGGTTGCTCCTTCACCTGGGGACAAAGAACAAGTCCCTGCTAACCCCGCAGCTGGCAAAGAAATAGCAAGAGAAAATTAACAGTGATTTCAACTGCCTGATAAAGTGGATGTAGCGATGTGTTTACGTCATAAATAAGCAAGGAGAAGACGGTCTGTGATGTTATCCCGGGGTACGGCAATTCTGCCCGCCCCAAGCATCGCTCAGGCAGGGAGTGGAGCCGGGCTCTGGCTCTGGCACAGAACAAGGCTTTGGGTTTCTACCTAGACATGGGATTCCTCAACAGGAGGAGAGCCACGAGGGCCTCTGTGCCTACTGCCACGATACTGGCTCCAGTTTCACTGCTCAGAAATTACATTTTGGGGTGAATACCGACAAATGCCAAGGCGAGCTCCTGCCCGAGCACACAGGCGGTTCCACAGAGCCTGGCCCGTCCACCCACTAATCTTAGACTCGGCTTTAGCTGTGCAATGAGCTTAGCGTGGTACAGCCAAGGGTAAAACAAGACCACGAGAGAGCTCTGGGAGATGGATAGCATCCTAGCACCATCCTGCTGGAATGCTGCGCTCAGGTCTTCTCATCCACACGTGAGAGGTTCACCGAAACCGCGACAGGCAGAGACAACCGCTCCTCCCGCCTTCCCTCTTCCTAGCCCGCAAACGTAGACGAGATGCTTCACCTAGATTTTGGTTTGGGAGGCCAAGAGGAAAAGGCAGAAGAAACAGAGGTGGCAGGTAACAGAGAACTATCTAAATTAGAGGCACACAACGGGAAAAGCCCCGTCCTGTCACACGTATGTTCAAGCGTGACATGGTCAAGTCCTACAGGGAGTTTCTGGAGCAGCAGCAAAAAGGCACCAACTAAAGACATCCTTCGCTTCACCTACCAACAGAAGCAGGATATAGCTGCACGCAAAACAAAATAGGATTTTAGCCACAGGGCCCCTTCTGCTTAATTCAGCAGGCAAAGGGAAGCGCTGCGATGGGGCTGGAGCGTATCCGACTGGGAATGAAGCTCAACAGCAATGTTCACCACCCCCCGAAAAACCTGTGGACAACCACAGGAGGTTTCGCAGCAATGGATACCGGTTTTGATATCAAGTATTCAATCACAGCTCCCTAAAAACAGGGATTTGGGGAAGTCTTGAGATGAAGGCTGGGCAGGAGGTCGCATCACGAGCAGAACGGTGCTTCTGTGGTGGATCAAGAGCTGCAGCAGAAGCTCTGCGGCTGAACCCCAACTGGACAGAGCTAAGAGTGATCTGCAGGAGAGGGGACAGTCTCTATCAGGGGCTACTTGGGCTCAGAAAGGAAAAAACCACCTTACATAGATGTAGAATCTGAGGAGAAAATGAGGAAAGGGCACTCCAATTCTAATATTCCTGGGACGGAAGCTATAACCTGTAAAAACACATGGAAAATTGTTGCTCTCCACGTAGGAACATATTCTCACCCCTACACGTAGACATCCACGGGAAACCACTGCACAAACAGCACAACTTATTGGCAAAGCCACTTATCCCCAAAGAAAAAACCAGCATTCCAAGTGCCTGCCTTTGACCATTTCTCCTTAGAAGCCAACCACAATATTCCTTTAATATAAAATTGTCAGGAAACCAACTCTAACAGCTCTTCACGTGGCCAGGTCTGAAGTTTCTTACGAAGAACTGAACTCCTGTCTCAGTCAAGACACGGCTCACTGAAAGCTTTAGTATCATCCGGGTTTGTCAGTGCAAGTGGAGAGGGAAATCCCTGCTGGAACTCAAACCCCACTCTGAAGTGTGCACAGCCTAATTATGATATATTATTTCCGGTAATACAAAGCTAAAAGTCTCCTAGAATGTTGTTATTGCCATAATGAAAACCGCCATTAGCCAAGTCCCTTCTCCCTCCAGTGCTCGTTACTACCAAAGGAAGGAGAGTAGGAGAGGATCTGCATTTGGAGCAAGCAGTCTTCCATAAAACAGAGATTAAATTTCATGCCTCCCTTTATACATATATATATATCTCTATATGCAGGTTTTTTTCCCCAACTCACTGGAAGTATCTGTACTTTCACCGACACAAAGCAACGCTGAATTCACACGCCTTGTGATCTGAGAACCTGGCCTGAAAGGTAAGAACTAAAAACATCCTCAGATCGCACATGGGCTCATCAAGGAAGGATGTATCACCATGACAACACCTATGGGCACACCATCCTCAACAGACACGATGCGTCTGGGAAAAAAAGGTCTGAAGGTCAAGTTATGAGTCAAAGATCAGACTGGAAGAGCCAGGATGACACATGCAATACCTCATTATGTCCTGGAAATCCATCAGGAAACAAACACCATCCATGCTTTGCTTTTGGTGTCTATAGTGACACAGATAGTGGTGAGGCCCAACCTCCAATCCTGGGCTCAGGTTTGGGCCCCTCACTCCCAGAAGGGCCTTGAGGGGCTGGAGCGTGGCCAGAGAAGGGCAACGGAGCTGGGGAAGGGTCTAGAGCAGGAGTGTGGTGCTGTGGTGCTGAGGGACCTGGGTTAGTGGTGCCCTGGCAGTGCTGGGGGAATGGTTGGACTTGATGATCTTCAAGGTCGCTGCCAACCCAAACGATTCTGTGATTCCAAGACAGGGTTTCACACGACTCGGGCCGGGAAAGGCTCCTGGAGGAGAGCGGGGCTGGGATTTGTGCTGGCTGTGACCGGGTGGGAGACAAGTTGGGGGTGGTGGGAGGAAAGCCCTTTGCTCCTTCTGCCTTGTCCTCCAAACCATGTGGAAACGATATCTGGGTGCTGAAAAACTCCCAGCAGATGCTGAAGTGGGGATCCCAACAGAGGTACCACCAGAGGAGGTGGCTGTGGAGAATCTGGCAGTGCCTGAAACGGCCTTGAAGACTCTGGAAGAGAGGAAGGATGTCAGAGCTTTAGGGACTGGTCGCCAACCTCTGGCAGCAGACGTTCCCAAAGAACCAGGTGAGGAGGAGATACCAGAGCCCTGCCGAGCGACGACCCAGGCGGATCCCAGCGCCGGGATCCTGGGAGAGCTGGTGGAGGGCTCCTGCGTGGGCTGAACTGCCCCTGCCAGCGCAGCTCCACCCGGGAGAAGTTCTACTCCTGCCTCGTGTGCAGGAAGAACTTTCTGCTGAAGATCAATCTCCTGATCCACCAGCAGAGCCACAGCACCCACTGCGACCGCAGCTTCATGTCCAGGAAGAAGATCCGGAGTCACCTCCGTGTGCGGGCGGTCGAGGGGTTCTGCCAGCCCCTGGAGGCGGAGGGGTGCTCCAGCCGCCCCGCGTCCCCACCTCCCGGGAGAAGCCTGGCGGTGACACACCAACCACCACGTCAGCCTCTGTCCCTGCTGCAACCAGAGCTTCACTCGGGCCTCGGACTTTGTCCACCACCACTGGACGCACAGGAGCGAGCGGCTCTCCTGGTGTGGCGTCTGCCTGGAGGTCCTGTCACCTCAGCGTCCACCGGAGGATCCACGCGTGGCAGGGCAGGAGAGGCCCTGCCCCTGCGGCAGCCAGCTCAGCGCGGCAGAAGAGCGGGCAGAGGTGCTGGAGGTCCTGTGGGACCTTCTCCTCTCTCCCTCGGACATGAGCAGGTCGGTAGATGTTGGGACACGGGCAGCGTGGCCCGGTTCCTCCTGCTCTGCCCCGGAGACAGAGGACTCCCAGCCCCCGGTGCACGGGTGGCTCTGTGTCCCCGAGCCCTGGGGAGGACAGCGGGAATGGGACCGGTGAAGGATCATCCCTTCTTTGGAGAGCACCAATAGATGCCCTAGAAACCAGGCTGCTGAGCGCGGCTTCCTTCGGCTGGCTGGGGAACCGGGAATGGCGGGGGGGGAATGGTGGAGGACAGAGGGAACCGGGAATGGCGGCGGGGGAATGGTGGAGGACAGAGGGGACTGGGAATGGCGGCAGGGTCTTCCCAGTGGGATGTGGTGGGGGATTGGGGTACTGGGAATGCCGGTGGGGCCACAGTGTGGGACAGGGGGTGTCGGGAATGCTGGTGGGGTTCTCCCGGTGGGATGTGATGGATGGAGGGTACCAGGAATGCTGGTGGGATCCCGTTGGTGGGATGCGATGGGAGACGGGGGTACTGGGAACGCCAGCAGGGGAGCAATGGGGGACAGGGGCCACCGGGGGTGGTCGCCCGCTCCTCCCAGTAGGATGTGGTACCGGGAATGCTGGTGACGTCACAGTGGGGGAGCGATGGGGAACGGGCTACCGGGAATGGTGGGGGGGGAGCGATGGCG
Organism: Coracias cyanogaster; assembly: GCA_033124195.1. Classification (NCBI taxonomy): domain Eukaryota; kingdom Metazoa; phylum Chordata; class Aves; order Coraciiformes; family Coraciidae; genus Coracias; species Coracias cyanogaster. The sequence goes on along the minus strand of JAVSBS010008243.1, from coordinate 11,032 downwards.
GACAGGGGGTACCGGCCATGGAGGGTCACGGGGCTGGGAGAACGGGCCGGAGCCACGGTCCCGCTGTGGGGATGGGGGGGTCCCGGTTGTCCCCGGCTGGACAGGAGCTACCGGCAATCCCGGTGGGATGCAAGGGACGGAGGGAACCGGGAAAGGCAGTGGGATCCTCCCGGTGGGATGCGGCGGCGGACGGGGTGGTACCGGCCGCGGCGGGGCTGGACTAACGGGCAGGTCCCGGCGTGGGGATGAGGATGGGGTGGGGGGAGG
>JAVSBS010008238.1:16203-34833 GCA_033124195.1 Coracias cyanogaster | reverse complement strand
GCGGCGGCGGCGGGGCGCGCGGGGTCGGGGTGCGCTTTGTGACGTCACGCGCTCGGGCACTGGGGCCTCCCTGACGTCACTCGGGGGCTCTTAGGGTCAGCCCTGAGGTGGCGGCTCGCGGCTTTGCCCTCAGGGCCCGGGCAGCCGCCGCTCCCCGCACACGCCTCGGCCGGCGCGGCGGGAGGCGAGCCCGCCCCGGGCTCTGCGGGGCCCGGGAGTGTGCGGGGGGAGGCCCGCCCTGCCGGCACCGCGGAACCCGCGTGTCAGGGAGGTGCCCCAGGAGGGCTGCGGCGGCGCCCTCGCCCCTCGCCCCCGGGCAGCCTGCCCCAGGCCGTCCGCCGCTCCCGCCCCTGTCCGTGCTGGAGCCCTTCAGCTTTGTGCCGTCTGGGGGACAAAACAGGAGCAGGAGGCGCGCCGGCCTTGCGGCTCCAGAGGCGCCGGGAGTGGCGTTGCCCAGCTGCGGGCCCTCTGCTCCCACCTGCTTGGAGAGCGGGAAGGAAGCACCGAGCAGCCCCCGAACTGTGCGAACTCAGCACCCGTCCCCAGCTCTCAAATCAAGGGACCCATTTTCCCTCTACCACGCATGCCACGGTACATCCATGCCACCCTTCCTAGTTTTGTTCAGGTTTGGCCTTTATGCAGCAGGATTTCTATTTAATTTTTGTGCCACTGAGGCCAGTAAGATGAGTGATGGGTCAATAATAACTGATGAGCTGTTAAAAAAATTGAAGGGAAGAAATTTTGCTGGAGGAAGTTTTAAAAAGCTGTAATATAACAAAAATGTGTAAGTGCTAGAAAGTGGGTTCCTAGATACTATTTATTAAACTTGTAGTTGGAAAAGGAAAGTGAATATTTTGAGACGTCCAGAAAAATGACAAAAATGTAATCACAAAAAAACTCCAAACCAAATTACACAAAGGCTCTCTTATTTGACCTCTTATTTGGCCTGCTGTGTTCCAGGGAGCCAACAAACATGGCAGCAAGAGAGAGAGCATCCAAGAACATTCCATGAGGAGAAAACGGAGAGCAGGGAGACAAATAGCCATAGCTACTCATAGCTATAGAGGTGTGTATGAATATATAGAGACAGTAAGAAAACTGGTGCCCTGAAAGGAAGATCTAGCCAGAATGGAAAAGCCTGTTGCTATACTTGGAGATTCCAAAGGGATCATGACTCAGGCTCTGTACAAAGGTTCATGACAGCTGGAGTTGGACAGCTAGTCTCATCTCTCTCTTCATTAAAAAAATGTCAGGAGTTTTTCATACTTCCATGAGAAAAAGAGTTATCAACAAGCCTAACTGAGACCAGTAGTTCACAACAGGCTTCCCTGAAGCCCAGCAGAGTTCCCGTGAGTCCATACCTGCCTGTTGCATTTTCTGTGTGTGCAATCCTCTCTTCTTCAGTCACGCTGCAGTTCGATGCTCTGCACTGCAAGCATGACCTGGGCACCACAGGCACTGTGGTACTGACTCGTGACCCTGAACCCTGTTTTCTGTGAGATTGTTCCTATGTCAAAATGTAGGTCTTGCTGTGTTTTTAGTTTAGCGGTAGGAGCCCATATGGAATGCTTTAATGGGCATCATAAAGAGTACTGTAAGAGAGCCAATAATTAGGTTGCTGTAACATTCTCCTCATCTACTTGGCTTCCCACATGCCATAATATCATTTAATAAGATGTTGTAAACAACCAGGAAGCCGACCAGCAATTGTACTGAAACGGAACATGCCCATGTCGTCTCCTCCTCACCCCCACACAAGGCCATTAGTTAATAAGGAAGAATCATCCAAATTTAGGATATATGGGTCAAAGAAACTGGTACAGCTCAAACCTTTTTTCAATTCCACAGGTAGGGCGGGTTATCATTTTGCAGGGATTGATGTTAATCCAGTAGAGTTTAGCTACGAAGGAAGGGAGGACAAGGAGTTTAATGTCTCTCATTGGCTCGACTTGAGCAATTACTGAAACTGAGCGTTAGTTGGTTGCCTCTGTGATAGCATCATAGCTTTCTTGATTAAAAGTACTCGGTCCCCTCCTGAGTGAAATAAATAGGGTATCAATGTCAGTACCACTCTCATGAATAAAACTGCATCAGCATTGAACATAAAACTGTGCCAAGAGCTTTGAATGACTTACAGGAGGTGGATTATGGCTTTTTTGGCTTCTTTCTTGGTATCTAAACAATGTCTAGATCAATTTGTGATCCTTTTAACATTTCTTCACCATGAGACCTCCTGATGGGCTCAGGGATACCGTACCACTGCTCAATTTGCTGCTGTCTTCCCCTTATGGGGTGGCCTGATCTTGATCCTGCCCTTGCCCAGGGAGAGCTTTTCTTCCTACTGTACCAGGCTGAATATCAAATTCGTTTGGGGGCCAAAAGCCACAAGGCATGAACCATATGCTTCAGGAGAGTGGGAGAGCATGGTTTTTTCCCAGGTGGGAACTAATAATGGTTCCTCAGGGGTTCCTCAGGACTTCTGCTCCCTGATTAATGGGGCTGGGCGTATAGTTTTGTCTTATTGAGACCCAGTAGCCACCGTTGTCTCCACTGGCTTCAACTAGAGGGACTTTGATGAATAATGCCCAGTGGCAGCCCAGTCCTGCTGCTGGAGATGTCAGGCACAGTCCAGCAGCTGGACCACACAAGAGTTCACTTTGCTACCTCTTCCCCAGTCTTTCCCACAAACCAGTGTGCTCTACATGGCTGTTCCCAGGCTTTGCTATTGTATTAAAATACACCAGCATCCAAGAGGAACAGGGATTTTTCCTAAATTTAGGGCTGTCCATCTGGCAACATTATAAATTTTAGGCTTAATGGGAAAGTGACAGATAAAGTTACCTAATGAGGCCATAAATGGTTTGTTACGGGAGAACGCTCTGTTCCTGCTTCTGCTTTTGAGGAGAATACTATGTCTTCCAAGTAGGGAGGACTCTGAGCTGCAGTTTTTTTGTTGGTTGTTTTTTTTCTGTTTAGGCTTCCAGGCATTGTTCGTGACTTACCAAATTCTTTCTCAGCTCAGCTTCCGATTGGCACATGTGGAAGGATCCGTCTCTGAATCTGTTTACTTACAGTAAATGCTCCATGTTCTGAGCAGAGAAGTATCTCTGAATCTCCAGCATGCAGCTTCTTACCACCCCAGAACTGGGGGACAAGACAGGGAAAGGCTACGCAGGCAGCTGCTGCTTGTCACTCTTCTCAGGTGAAAAGTTTTGCACTGAGCACCGCTGAGCTCTCTTAAGACAGCTGAGCGCTGTGGGAAGAACAGGACATGGGTTGGGAGATTCACTATTACTCAGCATGTTTGCTGAGTAAATAAAGTCACTACTTTTTCCTTTGAATTCCTGCGCAGGTTTTCAAGTGGCGAGATCTCTACCACAGAGAGCTCTTCATCCCTCTGTGCTCTTTCCACTCGGAAAAGGTGAAGCCCTGCTGTAAACCACTAATGCAGTCACATATTACAGGGCACGCTGCCTTCTCTTAACACCTAACTTGTTCCCTTTCTGTGCAGTCATCAGACCTGTCTGCTTTTAATAAAGGCTTGTGGGACTCTGGCAAACATGACTCCGTCTGTCTGTTCCACTTCAAGGCTGTCAGTGTTCATTTTGGGCTGCGTTTCTTGCAGGCAATGTCTCTCTCTGGTAGCTGTCATTACAAGGTTTCTTCAAATTAGATCGAGCCAGCAACACCAAAGCCAACAGAAGAATTCGCTGTCCAGTTACCTACATAAACAAGTTTGTTCCTTGTCACGAAAAACAATACAAATGAAAAGTGAGTATTACTGTTCACATAGTTCTACATCAAACTCACTGTTATGTCCTGAATCAGGAAAGCAGCTTTATCAAGGAAAGAACTTAAAACTTGCGTTTGCAGCTAATTAAAAGGCCTTCTTTGAACAGAGGCAAGTTAAACATGTGCTTACATGCTTTTGTTTGTGACCTATGAAGAATGACTGTGGCTGTAAGTGGCATTAAGGTAGGAAATGAAGAACATTTTGCTCTATAAAGCAATTTCTTCTCCTACCTGGTTGCTGCATCTATGAAATCTGGGCTCTTTGCAAGTCAGGGGCAGAATTCCAGCTAAGTAGAGGGGGTCAGTATATCATTCGCTATAGTTCTTCTGAACCTTCCAAAGCAGATTAGAAAACCCACTTCTTTTCCTTCCAAAATCTCTTTTTTTTCCCTAATAAAGAAACATCTGTTTTGAAAATATGCCTTTCTTATGTCCAGTTTTGATCTTTCCTTTCTAGGTTAGTTATTTTGCTTTCTTACTGTCAAGCCATTCATTTGATCTCGTGGCATTTGGCAGCCTGCAACTGCTTCATAACTTCTGGCACAATTAACTGCACAGCCAAGCTATAACTTTTTAATGAACATGCTTTTTCTTCTTTTTTTGGTGGACTTAACAGCTTTTCCTGGTTGCTCTGGCTACCACTTTGTCTGCTTATGGTACAACTAGTATTTTCTGAAAATTCCCAACTAGATAGGCAAAATAGTTGCTCTAATCAGCTGTGAAGTTAATACTAATAAGGCATTAGTTAGAGCTAGTATCTTATTCAGCCAGTGCTCAAGTGGATCCTACTAGAAAAATCACCACCATATTAATCATTAAAGGAAAAAAACTCAGAAAATGGTGTTACCCACTTCTGCACACAGTGTGGCTCTCTGCTGGAAAGATAGAAACAATGATTCAATGGGGATGGGAAAAGTCTCTAAACATGGAATTCATAGCATGAAAAAAATGTCTTTGCAGCTGATTGGTTGGTAACGTTTTTAATTATTACTGAAATAAATTGTCCTTCATACAGCAGTTTTAATAAATCCTATTGTTAAGTTCTGCCTTTTACTATCTTTAGAAAGAATGTGAGATTAGCTCTAATCTAAGGCAATTCTCTTGGACCTGTGGCAGTGAGTGTCAATGAATCACTGGGTATTTGCTGAGGACAGACACTGAGAGAGGTGTATGCTCATCACTGTGGTGCCGACCTCCACCTACCTACAGTATCAGGCCCTGTCACAGAACATACAAAATTTTCTGGCACCAAAGTTGGTTATTTGGGGGCAGGGATTTCCATTGTCGCTATAGGATGCTAGATTTCATTGGTGTAGGATTTCTAAAGGTCTCTTGATGGAAGAAGGTCACTCAGGTCCTTTGAGGTAAGTCCCTAAAGTCCCTATGAGAACAGCTAATACTGTAGAGAAAAAATAAATATGCATGGCCTGGCATTTGAAAATTCAGTTCAAAAATAGTTCAACAAGTGCAGCTTTGAATTGTGTGAGGCTGCAGAACACCTCTGTGTAATGCTTCCAAAGAAGAAATGCCCTGTGGTGGCACACATTTGCCCTGAGAAAGGAGGCTGTGCTGGTACCCTTGTATGTCTCCTGGGAGCTCAGCGACATCAAGGGCACACTGTGCAAAGATCTGATTTCAGTCCCAGGGACTGAACTAGGCAATATAAGAATTTAGTCTGAGAACAGTAGTGGCTCAGAAGAGGAAGATCCGCAGGCAAATGGGAATGAAAGCCACCATGCTCTCTATGCTCGTACCAGCCTTACAGGGTGGTTCCTGGAACAGCCGTGAGCACAGGATATGGCACATCCTATCATTTCTGCTCTGCAAGACAGGCCGGCCTGCAGCAGTCAGCGTGGTGGCACAGGAGAAGCAGGGCATGCTCGGGCAGGGGTGCCCCTGTGCAGTACACATTCACGGGCTTCCGCTCTGACCCAGCACCAACAGGTCTGATCTGGAGGGCAGCCTCAGGCTCATCCTCAGCCAGCAACCCAGGTGCACCGGGTGCTTCCAGCCAGCTCAGCTACCCACATATCTCTACTCGTTTTTATGTAAAGTGCTTCAAGTGGTGGAGCTCTAGCATCCTTGACATTTTGCCATTTACATATTAGATATTAATTGTATCAGCTTGAGAGGAATTAATTTCCCTTTATTACACAAACGGATAGATCTGTGTAAAAATGGTGTAAAGACACCATTTATTTTGCTGCTTGAAGTGTTTTTGTTAGATCCCATTGTAGGCACTGTTAGTAGTTGTTCATCAGCCATTAGCCAAGCTCATGACAGAGACAGCCCTTTCTAAGCTGCAGATATTTAGAAAGAAGCCATTTGCCATTCTAGAAAATGATGTCATATATTTGTCACCTACTAAAAGCAAGTTTGCACCCACTATAAACATTTTACACTCTCATTTTGAGAGCTGTTTGAAAAGCATCTTTGCCCAGAGCAGCAGTAACGTTTTTTCACTTCTAATCATTTAACATGGCCTCTCCCCAGAGCTGATGCTGTGATTTGGAATGACCTGCCATCTCGACTCTGAGACCTGCTGTACACTGTTCCTTTCCCCATGCACCAAATGTGGCCTTCATGAAGACCTGAAGGTCTGTGCTGTATCTCATTACTTCTTTTCTTTTCAAGGATCAATTGTATTTGCTGTTTGTCAGATCATATCCCAAGACAGTAAGCATAAATATGTTAACTTTATGTTGTGTAACTAAATCTATTCATTTTCAGAACTGCCTTCCACAGAGGCTGTTTTGTGGTCAGCTTAAGCTGGTCCAACTACAAGCCGGTGCCAAAAAGGGCAGTCACATTTCCCCTTCAGAAATGACATTCCTGCCCCCAACCAGGCCTCAGATCTAGCAATTAGGGCATGTGATGCCATGAGGAGCATCAGCTCTGCCTGCCAGTGGAACCAAAACCAAATACTTTTGCTTCAGCATTAGTTTTCAGCCAGTTCAGCAAGTTAATCCTATTTACCTAGGGCTGCAGGACTGCTGGGGCTGACACACAGGGCCATGTGATTAGGGCAGGGAGAAGTCTGTGACCATATACTGGCAACAGCCCATAGTAGCTGATGCTGATCATGAAACCACAGCCTCAACTGGACAATAAGGGAAGGATTCATGCCTGGGAATTGGTAGCTGACACACAAACATCTTCAGATCACGAGTCTCCCTTTAGAGTCAGCAGAGATCTAATCAGCTTTGTCAGTGGAGCCTGCAACATGGTTTATCTCCTCCTACAGTAGTACCTACTTGATTAGATGAATCCCATCCCTAGAGTGCCCATTTCTGTTGTGGACTATAAAGCAAGCCTGGTGTGAATAGCTCAGAGATTAGGTCAGTGAGGTGACTCCTGCCCCCAAGTGGTAGTTCTGCCCTTTATAAGACAAGGATTTTTCTTATTTGTACATAAAAACATGAGTTAAGTGAGTTCTTTAATGCTGCAAACTGGATAATGTCAGAACGAAGAGTAGAATCCAGTGGCCCGTTATGCTAATACTAACACTTTCACCGATTTACTAGAAATGCTATGTTCAAAGCTGTGTCCCCAAGCTAAAATTCACAGGCGTAGAGGAGTTGTTTTGATTTAATCGGTCCTGGGCAGTCAACAGTTCCCTCAGAAGCAAACAGCAGTGGTGACAGCTTTTGGAAAGCACATCATTTTTGTAGGTGATTAAGCATGGAGGGACCTCACTTCAAGCATGAGTTTTCAAAACACCTTCAGCTAAATCTTACAAGCTTATTCTATACAGCTCGTTATGAACGGCCACTCGCATAGCAAAATAGTGACCGTGGACATTGCTTCTCGAAAGCTTTATTTGTGTTGATCTGCTTTATATCTGGCCAGATGTTTCTGTCTTAATGTTTGGGAAAACACAAGTTCACATGAGCATGGGTGGATTAAATGGTGTGCCACCATAGCTGCAGAGCCCGTGGAGGGAACCCATTTCTAGCACTGCTAAGATGGCAAAGCAAATATTAAATACAGCAGTTATCATGCCTGTCCCAGGACGGACTTGTCCATCAAGTTTCCAAGTAATCTGTTTGTGAAACACGTGCTCCATCACCCTTATTGACTAACAAGGTATATTATCTGGTTAGTTAACAGTGGGGATAAAGGTCTTTTTCCTACCGTACGTCAAGCTCCTGTGCAAAAAGCTGCAGTTAAACTGTGTATAACCTTAGGATCATGTACAGTGCCAACTAAAGTTCTAGGAATATGCTCATTCCGTTTTTTATTAGCCACATATAATAGACATACTTTGTGCCTTTGCTAATTAGATAAGCCAGAGCTTATCTGTTTCTTGGAAATTTCTCTATAGGAAGACTGTCTCCTTGTAAAAAGGGAATGTGTAAATAAGCAAAATGTGCTTATCTGATGAACAAGATCACAGCACACCAGTGTTGTTAATGCACTGGTATGTGCATTTTATATTGCTGTAGTGATATAAAATCACTTTAAGTACTATAAAAATAAATATAGAGAGACACTAACTGTTAAAAACCAATGAATTAGTAGATCTTTTTCAAGCTGGTCTTCAGAGCTTCTGTGCTCGTTAATGATGATAGCCAGCACCTTTGTGTCTAATCCTAATGGGAAAAATGTTTCCCATATGATCTTTCAGATTCCTGGAGACTTGGCTGCAGCCTGGAAGCACATAGAAAGGCAGCTGGTAGCATTTGAGTGTTCATGTTTCCCTGAAGAGTCTTAACAGCCTGGGCTGACATAGTCCTCCGTGGGAGGCAACCATACAGCTGATTGTCCTCCAGGACACTCTGTGTGGGTGAATACAGAATCGGCCTCTCCTGAAATGTTTGATATGGTGTAATGCAGGCAATGTGTAGGCTGAGAAGTGTTACAGGAGGGAGAGGAGGAGCTGCTTGGTCTCTGTCATTATAATTCACCCTGGTTATATGGAATGGTGTCCTGGTATTGACTCTGGCCTGACCTAGCAGTTAGGGCACTTGGGGCAGTCTGGCAGTGCTACATGGCCCGGTGCTTCCTACCAGGGCTTGTAGCACAACTGAGTCTTCTCTTTATTGAGGTGATTCATCCTAGCCCCACATACCATAATGTCCTCCTGACCTCCTTAGTCTCTCCCTCACCTGCTGTAACTGTGTCACACAGCCTGTTTGTGCTGGTTGGGATGATACCACAGGTCCCTGCACATCAACGTCCCTCTCTGACAGTCCAAACCCAACAGCTTGCATGTCATCTAATCCAGCCATGGGTAAAAAAGTGAATGTTGATCCTTTATCACATTCAGCCTATGAGAAGCCTCCTTGGGGTTGCCCAAAAGGAGTGCCACCAGCGGCAAAGGGGGCTGCAAGCAGTGCTGAGTCCTGGGCCCCAGCCAGGCGCTCAGCCTTCAATGCTCCCTGCCCTGGGCAGAGCCCTGGTTACAGAGCTTGGACCTCAGTGCCCTATCTTCTCACTGACATGCCCCAGTGTAACTTCAAACTTGGAGGCAACTCAGTTTCATGTTGCTGTATTATCTGGTCCATCCAGCAATGGAACCCTACATGGATCTGTCCCTTTGGGCTGCCAGGATAACACAAGTGCTCGGGGACCCTCCCGCCCGCAGCAAGCTGACAGGAGCAGCAGCAGTGCAACCAGCTCCTCATGCTAAGTCCCGTACAGCTGTTTATCTGAGAGAGATGTAGCCTTTAGAGGGGAATGGTCACCTACAGCTTTTTCCTTTCAAGAAAGGCTGCCTGTGCAGCCTTTGGGTGTGCCTGAGTGCCATGATCTGCAGTCTGCAGGCAGCCTGCTGAAGCTGCTGTTGTGGCAAAGCAGCTAATAATTAAACCTGCTTTTTCAGTTTTACTGCTGGAGAAATGCTTCTGTAGCAAAGCACTAAGGAGAATACAATGCTTCTTTACATCAAAGGAATATCCAGATACACAGGGTAAATACTGGCCTGTATTTAGCATGCTAATTTCTGTGCTGCGATCTACTTCCCCTGACAGTTTTGTGAGATCAGTGAGTTCTTTAGTCTTCTTAAAAATTCCCAGGGCTGTTGCTTTTAAAGTGAAAAGGGGAAGTAGCTACAGTTCCAAGATTGTCTCAGTTTGGGAAATTTCAAATGACCACAACTGGCATAAAATGTGCACAAGCATCTATTTGCACACAATCTTGGCAATTACAAATGTGGTCATCTGCCCTGAGTGACTGTTAGAGGTATTGGTTTAGTGCATGCATGTGTGCACACACAGAATAGATGCGTTTCAGGAGGAAGCTTAAGAGCAAGGATCTCTGCTTTCCCAAGTCCTGAGAAGACATTAGTTGGCTGTCTCAGGGTGGAGACTAGTACAGTGGTCAAACAATGTAATATTCTAGGCTTTATTTGTTCTGGTGAAAAAACCCCGTGTGACTGAAAAATACAAAGGAAATGGAGCAGGCAGACAAGATAGAGCAAAGACAGCAAGAGAGGAAAAAAATATCAAAAGTAAATAATAGGTGGAGTTAGTTATTTCTACTAATTCCTTAGTTCTTGCTTCATTCTGCCAGCCTCAACTGATTGTTGACCAGGCAGGACAGTTTCTACAGATTTCTCTTTAGTTAAATTGACTTACTAATAAGATGTATTGTTTGTAATAGACGTAAGAGTATCATTTTATAAGAACCCTCTTCAGGAAGTAATAAAACACTTGCTCAGTTTAAAGCCTGTCCTCAAGTGTTTTTGCTGGATGGGTGTTATACTCTTGAGGCTTTATTCCACTGAGTCATCCCCAGGGAAAGAAGAAATGAGGGATGGTGGGGAAAGAGGTTTGGAAACAAATAAACACTCTAAATCAAAAAGGCAGGACTTTGTATGCAACACAGGCCACAGTAGCACCAATGGCTCCCACAGGGCCAGGACTCCTCCTGCATTTACAATCAAAGGACAAAGCCTAATAATCTTGCCCTAGCTTTGCACAGTTCAGCAACTTACCCCAGTTGTTTGCAGACCTCTCAGTTCATCAGTGTGACGTATGGCAGATGTCTCCCAGAGCTGCTGAGCACCCACACTATCATCCTTCTGATGTCACCCCAGCCTGAAACATAAAAGACTTGTCAGCAGGGAAAATACTCAGCATTTATCTGGAGCTTTTAGTAAGACAGTTCTTATTGGGATATATTTTGCCAAAAATGTCAGGTTTCTTTGGGAATTGCCTGTCCTTCACAGTAGCCCTGAGGGAGATAGAAGAAAAATTTACTGATAATCTCAAAGACAAGTTCTCAAGTTATTGCTCAAAGGTTGATCATTAGAAGCTGTATCACTGATATGACTTTAAACTCTGATTCAGAGATTCTCACATCAAAGACTCCTGCCTAAATTGCGTACTGTCTTTTTGAAATCTAGCCAGCAGTGATGGAAAGGTTTCAGATCATGGGGAAGCTGTCTCATTCCTCAGTATCTTAGCCCTGCAGTCTGGCTATCCCCTGGCTGCCAGTGTCTTCTGGCAAGAGCTGCCACAGTCACTCAGGTCCAGCTATTGGGAATGGTTCAGAAGTAGATAAATGAAACATTATTACGGATCAATATGAGAGAAAATCTGAAAGGAATATACAGCAAAGACATGACCCTGAAACAACAGCTGCAACATATTGCAAAAAAGTTTCTTCATAACTCACAGGGGAAGAAGTGACGGATCCTAAATGAGAATTCTCATTTATAACACGTGCCATGCAAAGGCAATTGTATGGAAATCCTTTGCTTCCAACAGTGCTGAATTAGGGTTAACGTTTCTACCATCCCAGACAAATGACAATGAAACCCCAAGCTGTAAATAAACCACTGTTGTTTAAACAGCCACCCCTATGCCAAAGGATGATTAACTCAGACAAAATAAAAAGGGGAGAAGATACTGAATATTATAATTTGATACCTCCTCAGTCATTGATAGAAAATTACCTAAAATTACCCTTCCTCTTTTTTGAAGAAGTAACCCCTTCCTAAAACAAATAAGCAAGGCTGACACTACTCTGAGCAGCCTCGATGAGAAAGCAGAGCACCAAGTGCACATAGAGACAAGCTCACCCTGTTAATTGAGAGTGAACTTCCTCTCCTGTGAAAGGAGGAACTCAGGCTACTGGGCTGTCAATCAGAAGGCTGGTATTAATTTAATAAAATTGGAAGGGTAGATGTTGCCACAGAGACTTCCAGTTTACCTAGTGGCCTGCATTAGTGTGTTGTGAAGGACTCGGTAGCTCTGCAAAGACAATTTATCAGCACGGGTTTGTTTTTTACTAGCTACCTGCTTAACACAGCCCAAAAACCTCACTGCCAGGTAATGCAAGTCCCAGATATGAGTTTCGTTAGAGTAACTCCCAGCTTGAGAAGTGTCTAATGTTCTTTTCATGCATGTATTATTATTTATTATTTACCAAGGGCAAGACAGGGCCTCCCCAGTAATTAGGGGTCTTTAATGTGTTGCATGTGGTTAGGGATGTGCTGTGCTGAGACTGAGTATGTGTCCTCTTTCTCAGCACTGCTGAGACTGATACAGGACGAAATGATTTACAGCAGGAGTTCTCCTGGCGTTAAAGTGAGCAGTTACTGTTCTTCCAGGCCAAGTCACCAGGGAGAATGAGCCTGTAAATGGGGGAAGAGGCTAGTTGTTTTGTGTTTGTTTACTAAAAAGAGTAGAAGACAATTCTGTGTTTGCATATGCTGAAAGCTGTCTTTACCATTGCAAAAAATTTGTTTTCTTTGGTGCTTTTCTTCTGAATGCTTTTGATTTTCTGTAAAAGAACAATTTGTGATTTTACTTGTAGGATCACTAAAAAAAATTCATTCATAGTTTGGTACTGTGGGATACTGGATTAGGACTAAAGCTGACAGTGTCTTTGTTAGTACACGTTTGTACAGTAATAATAATAATAAGTTAATGCAAAACATGCACGTTTTTTCTCCAACTTTGTACCAATGCCAACTGGTTACATACAGAATATTCTTACATGTCCACTATTAACTCCCAAGTCATGAACAGTTAAATAGCATTTTTTGGCTTGTACAGATCTGAAAGTATGTCACCAGAATATAGTAATTTTTTCAATCTCACTTTATAAAGGTGATTTTTTTTTTTTTTTTTTTGGAGAAAGTTGGCTGTTTGCCCAAGCTAAACTTGTGGAGAAACAGCTTGGTAAGGGGTGCAGGGGCAGGACCAGTAAAAAACTCCCCTTTCTGACAGGAAGTTTTGGATGCAAGTCAAGTAATGCAGATATACAGACCACTAGCAAACACTGCAAGTCATTGCAATAATGCTGGGCTTGGAATTGACCTTTGTAGAAACTGCTATTTCCCTTCCAGAAAGTGGCTTTGAAAGTGGAATCTAAACTATACGAAAACAGGACTAAAAAAGAAGTGACCATTAGAACAGCTGCTCAATTTGAGCCAGGCTCTAGGATTTTATATAAGAAGTTACTGCAGAGGCAGATTTGAAAACAAAACTCATGGTTACTGGCTGGACTTTGCCATTCAGTTGAGCTCATTCCCTGGAGCACAAGCAAAGGACCATGCTTCCAAGGCCATGATTAACTCACCGCTGCCTGCCAACACTTAACTGTCTGGTTTGCACCCACAGCTGTGCCAGCAGCAAGTGCGAATTAGCAGCAGTTACAAGATGAGTCTGCCATGGATTCTTTTAGCCAGAACGTGAGACAGCAAAATGAACATGGAAGGAGGTTAAAAACACACACAAATGAAGGTTGTGGTTATTCATACAGAAATTCTTTTCTAAGCCTCTAAAACACAGTTTCCAGGGCTCTGCTCAGAGAAATTCCCTGAACTTAGGCAAGGCAGGGTCTAGATTTCAGTCCCTTGCTTAAGATTAGTAACTTAAAAATGCAGTTTCATGCTCTTTCTCCTTTTGGTAACACATGGAGCTCCACTGAATGTGGCTTTGCACAGAGGTGAGGTCCCTCTGTAGCCTCCAGTTTCATCTTGAGACCTCAAGCACTGAGACAAGAATTTGATAAAGAGTGGGAAATTTAGAGCAGGCAATTTTATTCATTGCATCTTACACAGAGATTTAGTGATGCATTCGTGGTTGCTCACCTGTATTCATCACATTGCTGATCTGTGCCCATCGCATTGCTGAAGTTAACTGAATTGAGATTGGCGAAAAATGTTACGCCTGATGAGAGTGAGGCCCCAGCCTGCCTTAAAGGCAGTCGGATCCCTTTGAGTGTATCTTAGAGCAGCAGTTCTCTGATCATACTTGTCCCTCTAGAAACTGGCACAATGGTGAGATTTTCCAAGCTTTCAGTTTACCGGGGGAGAAATATTTAAAATGTGCCCTAAATCTAAGTCTGTAATAATTCTCATAAAACTACATTATTTTTCCTTACCAACTGAATACTTCCTTGATTATATAATTTTCTTTAATGCTAATGCTTCCTCCTGCTTTTAGTTGCAACCACATAGTACTTATAATCCAGTACAAGATAATTATGTGGACGGTTGCCATAGGAGGTATTTGCTTCACCTCCCAGGAAATCATTATCTGTCATGATCTGCCATTTGCCCTGATGGCTTTGTGTTATCATCCAGGTCTCAGAAAGTCCATGTTATCTGTCCCTAGTGGCATCTAAAGATTGATTAGTAGTAGTCAGAAACAACTTTACATGGCAATTAGCACTCAAGTTGATCAGTGACTTTAACACTTGCCTTTGTCAGGAAGGATTTTCTAAACTTCCTGGATGACCGAAATAGCCATCTAGCTCTGGGGTCACTGGAGTGTTCCCTGATGGTCTAGGAAGAGCTGAGAAACCTGGTCAGGTAGATAATATTGCTTCTACTTGCAATTGGATGATAAAACACATTATGAGCAGAAAAAATGCATTCACTGTTCCCCAATACTATATACAACTCCAGAGAAGTCTGTGCAATGCCCAAGTGTGCTGGGGGGGCTATTGATGCAATTCTTGTCAAGCAAGGTCTGATCTGGTAGAGGCCAAGGTCGAGAGCTCTACCTGAAGTGGCTTATCTTCGCTTCTGTTGAGGAAGATGGATCATTTATTTGTTCCTGCTGTGTCTTTGGCAATGATCTTCCTCCTCAAATAGCAAACAAGCGTAAGTATTCACAAGTGTCTAGTATGTCTAATGCTAATGAAGTTGAAGTCCAGCCAAGGGTTCACTGAATTTGAAGGAAAGCTTGTCATTGGCTTTACTGGGCTTCTGTTGTGTCCTTGGGACTTCAACTGACACGAACATGCAAAAATTTGTATTATGTATGCACCTGCTTCCGCTGACCTTGCAAGAGCAGGACCTGCTAAAAGAGTTGATTAAACAGCAGAAAAGTATTTAGCAGCTACCTTTGCAAAGAAAAACATTTTTCAGATTAGTATGAATAACAGAAAAGAAAAAACACTAGCTCTAGCCAAGTATTCAAACACCTGCTAAGTACCTGCCATATTCCTCATAAATCCACATGTTGCATTAATTCTACCACAAAAAACTACACATGAACGTTGAGAGTGAAAGCTGCATTATTGGTTATTACTCATTACTTGTCACACCCACGTCAGTGTTTCGGTTGCCAAGGAAGTAGACATAACGCATTGAGACCAGTAATATATTCACAGTAGAGAACAATGCAGTAGTAACTGGGCCCATAAACTACCTCTGCTTGAGCCAGGTAGCCCAGCAACAAGCATCATCCATCAGTCAAAAATTAAACAAGTCAAAAATGAAAGTTAATTAGACAAAAGTTTTCATAAATAGGTTAAGTTTTCTTACCCAGAAAGAGCCTACACTGGAAAATAAAACTATCTGGAGCTTGCTAATTCTAGGCATCTCTGTAGTCTTTCTTTTCCTTTATATAATAAAATTCTGGATTGAGTCCCATTTTGTAGAATACAAAGGATTTCTTTTTTCCAGCAAAGCTTCATCCTTTCGTGGCGGCTGAGCCTCAGAAGTGCACTTTGCCTTCAAAATAATAGGTCAGATAAAGGTGCTGTAGCCTCTAATATAGTAACTCCTCAGCATTGCTGATCTGGCTGAAAGCGAGATTAAATGGAAAAGCAGTATAACTATATGTGGCGTTCCACTTATCGGTCTGTGAAGCTTTGTTAAAGTTGTAAAGATTAATATTTAACTTTCAGCTAACTTTTAAGGTAAATATATAAATAAACTCACTTTTAATACCTGATGTGGATTATACTGTATGTAGCCTTAATTAGGCCAAAGTCTTCCACGATGCTGAAATACCTATTAAGCAGGCTCCCAGGGCAGGCTGTGGCTTCTGTGCGCAATACCCTAGTGCTGAACAGCTACTGGGTTTCCTTCGGCTTCACACAAATTACACATGGGAAGAATAAGACAAATGCACAGGTCCCACTCTATTTTGGACTATGAATGCTGGAAGCATTGCTTACCAGAAAATGGACTTCATCTTTATCAGCACATCAAGAGGTACACACAGGCATTAGGATGACGAGCAGCATAAGTGAGGAGCGATCTCTCTTTTTCAGATGAAGACAAGAGCAACAGCGGGGAGCTTCTGCTCTGCACTGTTTCTCATACCTGCAGGAGACTGAGTCTTGCAGAGTGCCTGTGAACCAGCTTGTGCCATTATTAGGAACAGATCTTCTCCTCCTGGGCTACTCACCAACAGTAGAGGCAAAAATATTATATTCCCTACGGTAAAGTATTTTATAATTGTTCCAGAGGGATTTATCTCTCAACCTGTTCAATGATATAGTATGGATTAAATGGCCTACTGATATCTTCAAAGAAGCTTGATGGTCTTCTATATTCAAGACTGATTTCCTCTAAGCATTTTATGTGCCCAGCTAGCCAGCCCTTTTACATCATTTAAGTGCTGTAGTCATGCATGCAATGGCGTGGTCAACTGGCTGCAGAGGGGACAGTTGACCAGGCTAATCATGATATAAATTACTTTGGTAACTCACCACTACTTTCCCAATAAATTCCATTCCCTAGTATATGCAGAGCTGCCCAAAGTAGGAGGCCAAAGTAATTGCACCACTGCCACCAAAAACCTGCCCAAAGCACAGACCTGGACAGTATCCCAGTGCTGTCCCTGAGCACCCCCCTGTGACGAGCCTGTTACAAAGGAGAACCTGAGGCCCAGGGCAGGGTCTTGATCAAGGTCATACATGAAGGCTGAAAATCAGGTCCACATTTTTCAGAGATGATGCAACTTGCCCTCCAGTCTAGCCTTGAGCTAAATTGCGTTCTATGCATATAAAACGTTTGTGACTTCAGAGGTGACTTCTATATATCATCTGTGTGCCCACAACTATACATATTATTAAAACTCCTGATATCTATATTAAGGATTAAGGAATTTATCTCACAACACTCAACAGTGTACACCATTTTTATCCATCCTGTAAGGCTTAAGCTGTACCATATACATATATACAAATTTACCTTCACTTATATGGGATACATATACCCATCAGGATGACGGCAATGTTTTGCAAGCACTCTATAAGTCATCGCTATTCCCATAAATGTTCTATTTATTTTCCTGAATAGGTTTAAAAATTACATCCAGAATGTAATTCCAATGCTACGCACGTGCTCTGGGAAAAACAATTATGCCTTTGTAGGAAAATGTGAATTTCAGGATCCCCAAGCAAAAACCCTGAGAGAGAATGAAGACCTTCTCCAGGATGTCTTCTCCTATGCTTGACACATACTGGTAGGAAGTTCTTATTTCAGAAACCTTTGGAAACACTGCATTTATCGTATTAGAGTGGTAATACTTCAAGAAGCCATTCTGAGTAATGTA
Organism: Coracias cyanogaster; assembly: GCA_033124195.1. Classification (NCBI taxonomy): domain Eukaryota; kingdom Metazoa; phylum Chordata; class Aves; order Coraciiformes; family Coraciidae; genus Coracias; species Coracias cyanogaster. The sequence continues at coordinate 17,290 of JAVSBS010008238.1, read as the reverse complement.
GCTTAAATTGCTCAATCCTACAGCTGTAACTTAAGCGTCCTCATTTATTACTGCCACTGTGATTGATACAGTTTGTACTCTTCATGGCATTTCTTAATCATAATAGTGTAGCTGTTAACTAGGACTTTGATTCAACTATTTTAATAAAACATGCGTAGAAGATGCAAAATGGCAAACTGGAGTTAATTACAATTAATTGCACCAGCAAGTACTAAAGCATCTGTAGCCTAAGAAAATCAGCATCTTGCGGCAACACACTTAGATTTTCTGAAACAAACCAGGTGAAAATATATTTAAATCAGATCTTAAATTTTGTATGGATATAGTAATAAAGGAAATTCCCAGTAATTACAGGGCAACAGTGCCATCTTGAGGTCGCTAGAGAACGAAAGGAAGGGGAAAGCTGCAGGTATTGCTCTGAAGGTATTTTACTTCTAATGCAGAAATTAATTGTTCAATCTCTATGTTCCAAGAAAAAAAAAAAAAACCTCAAGTAATTTCCTTAGTTTGTTTTTGTTAAAAGCAGAGCATTTCCAAACAGCAGCCATTTCACAGTACAGTCTTTCCTGAATAATTAATTACTGATTTATTTTCTTGGTTGCTTGGTTTCCTCCTTTCACTAATTGATACCTGCATTTTGCGGATAACAAAGCATACAAGAAAAGTCTTGCATCCTACATATTATTTCAGATTAGACTAACACCATTGCGTATTCTACCCTTTGATATTTTATAAGCTATACAACAAAGATCCACAGGAAGGCCTGTAGAACTGCATTGCAGATTTTCTGGTCAAGGCACAGAACAGAAAAATGTGAGTGTACAAACATGGTGAGAAAGCAGGGGTCCTCCCTCCAAACCTGTGTGAGAATCTTCAGCAATATGAAAGATGCAGAAGGAAAGCAGCACTGATTCATGTGGCACAGCTACTTCGGCTGTGCAGACCTGCCAGATGTTTTGACCACACCTAGCTCTGGGTAACGACCACCAGAATAGTGGTAGTTTTAGAACAGCAAACAAAACGGTCATATTCTAATTATTTTAAGCAATGGTTGTGGTGAAAACTTCTGGCACTATGCAAGCAACTA